>NW_018921655.1:146827-159351 GCF_002207925.1 Prunus avium | reverse complement strand
AGAAAAAAAAAAAAAAAGAAAAACGAAAAGGAGATGAGAAGTTGCAGAGGGACCTGCAACTTTTCTTTCTTTTTTGGTACAGAATGTGGCAAATACAATGATTAAAGCTATATGAATTGGAACAGATGTTGACTATTCAAATGTGCACAAGGAATCTTAGTATTTAAATATTGTAAGAAATGAATCATTTAGCTTTAATCTTTAGTTTCAATTGCAGAAAGCTATATGTAATATCATTTTTTAATCTTTAGTTTCAATTGCAGAAAGCCTTCAGTTCATCTACTAGTCCTATGTCAAACATAAGTTCAACTCCTACACCAACCTCTGCACAAACTGTGGATATTTCATCAAATGCTATTTCCTCACTTCCACCACAGAATAACTTAAAAAGAAAAGCTGCAGCTCGGTCTAATGTGTGGGAACATTTTGATAAGATAAAGAAGGAAGAATGTACAAATGATGAAGAACCTAGGTGCATATGTAAGTATTGTAAGCAAGATTATGGATGTGACTCCCGTAATGGTACTTCTTCCTTATGGTATCATTTAAAGACTACATGTAGGACATCTCCACTTAGAGATGCCAAAAGTCAAAAACTCTTATCGTTTGGCAAGGAGGATAAAAGTAGTATAGTGAGTTGGTCCTTTAGTAAGGAGAGATCTAGACTTGCATGTGCACGGATGATTATTCGTGATGAGCTTCCATTTAGCCATGTAGAGAATGTGGGGTTTAGAGATTTAATGCAAGAAGTCCAACCAAAGTTTGATCCACCATTTTGTAGGACAATTGCTAGAGATGTGTGGAAACTTTTTCAATTAGAAAAGGGTAAACTCAATAGTGTGTTAAGTCACCCATCACATGGAGTGTCTATTACCACCGACACATGGACATCTCTTCAAAAGATAAATTATATGGTTGTCACGGCTCACTCTATTGATGTTGACTGACACTTGCACAAAAGGATTATAAGCTTTTGTGTCATTCCAAACCATAAGGGTGAAACTATTGGAAAACTTTTGGATTATTGTTTGAATGATTGGGGTATAGAAAAAGTGTTTACTATTACTGTTGATAATGCTACTCCTAATGATAAAATGATAAGTTATATGAAGGGTATGTTGACCAAGAGCAAGACACTTATGTTTGGTGGTGATTGTTTACATGTGCGATGTTGTGCACGTATTCTGAATTTAATTGTGTTTGAAGGGATGAAAGAATTGGATAACTCCATTATGGCTATTACTAATTCGGTGAGGTACATCCACTCTTCACCCGCAAGGTTGGAGAGTTGGAGAAGATGTGTTGCTTTTGAGAAACTTGATATCAAAGGGCTTGTGTCCTTAGATGTGTGTACAAGATGGAATTCCACCTATTTATTGTTGGAAGGGGCATTAAAGTATCAAAAAGCTTTTGAAAGGATGTTGGAGGATGATGGAGACCCACACTTTTGTAGGATTTTCAAAACATTTTTCCGAAGTTCATTTGAATATTAAACATGCATTTAATCAAATTAATCGCAGCGGAAGTCTAAGGTGGTTGATTAAATTCAAAAACAAAACTTCTTCCAAGTATCTTAAGCCATGAACATTGATATGTTTTTCATAAATGAAAATTCAAGAGAAATGATAAGATCTAATTACCCTTGAAGCAATTATATGAACCAATTTGTGTTTGGTCTTCTCTTGATGATTTCCTCTTTGTTGATCTCCTCTTTGATCTTTGATCTTTGCTCCTTGATCTTTCTCCTCCATGTGAGCCACAAAAGTATATGGCCTCTAAGTCTCCACACCAATGGAACCTTGAGATGAGAAGAAGTATCTTGAGAATACTTGGATGCTAGTGCAAGATTCTCAAGATTGGTTTCAATCTAAACCACTTTGAAAGGTGAAAGTGTTTCACTCTTGAAAACTATCTTTTATCTCTCTTTGATCTCCCAAACCCATTTGGTTGATGTTGGATTGTGTTTATGTGTTAATAAGCTTATGGAAACAATTCCCATACACATTCACTTAACAATTTTCGGCCAAATCCCATTGGGCTTCCAAAATTAGGCCTTATGACACTTAAACCATGGCTTCCCGTTAACTATTAAAGAGGCCCAAATACGTTTTTTACACGTAGTAAATCATCCACATCAAATTAATCAAATTGATTTCCTCATTCTCATTTGTATTACTCAGAGTTAACCATTTAAGGTGTGCGATCCATTAGGTTCTAATTAGCAAGGTAGTGGGAAAATATTAGAACTCTTTCTAACCAACTGGAATTAAAACCCTTTTTTAATTCTTCCTTTATTTGGATCGATCACAATCAATCCTAGGGCTTCCACAAGCCAAGAGTGACATCTAGCAATATGTCAAGGCTACCCAAGCTAACCAGAATAGATGAAGAACCTATTCAGTTGGAATTGCAATGCAATACGGTCCTTCTCTTATACAATGTTTCGAATCATATTATTAGGGTACGGATTGTTTATGTCAAACCCCCAATATGATTTATAACCTCATGTGATTCATCAATCAATCCTAGGGCTTCCACAAGCCAAGAGTGACATCTAGCAATATGTCAAGGCTACCCAAGCTAATCAGAATAGATGAAGAACCTATTCAGTTGGAATTGCAATGCAATACGGTCCTTCTCTTATACAATGTTTCAAATCATATTATTAGGGTACATATTGTTTATGTCAAACCCCTAATATGATTTATAACCTCATGTGATTCAAAAGAACGTGATTAAGAACAACTTTCTAAATCAAGCTCAAAATAGTTTGGCCAAAGATTTACTGAATCACATCTTGAAACATTCTCCTTCTTTATCGAAAGTAGAGATTCCTTATTGTACATTCACATGCCCCTATGATGAATTAAGAGATCCCAACAACACTTAAGACAAATCTTTTACGGCTTGCCTTTAAGAGCTATCAAAGATCAATAACGCATCACAGGACAACCATGATGCCTCAGGTCTAAGGACTAATTTGCATTATTGCAACTATGAGTTCTCATTTGACATGTAGATAAATACTCCATATGAGAACTACGGTTGATCGCGTTCAGTGTACTCATTCACTAATGAGCACCCACATACTTGTATTAGTGTCAACTACACAAATGGTTTGAGACTAACCATCCTCCCAATTGAGCATACATAATATGTGCTAATCTTGACGGTTTATCAATGCCCATTTGATAACCTATGATTAGGAACATTTTGGGATGCTACAGTTAGAGATTAAAGGTCTCATGAATCTAATCTTCTTTAGATTACTTTATCTCTTATTTAGCATACCCTGGACATTTGTTTCTTTAGACGATGTAAAAGATAACAAATAAGTTTGCCCTTTATGTATCATATACGAAATGTATTCTAAGGAGATTACATCAAATATATTGGCTCTTAGGGCACATTTCTAACAACTTTGTGGGTTATTTTATGGATGATGATGTTGAGAAGAAGAAAAAAAGAGTGGGGCCTCCTGCCTCAAATGATTGGGATTGTGCTAAAGTCTTGATCAAGTTCTTGAAGTTGTACTACGAAGCCACTTTGAAATTTAGTGGGTCAAAGGTAGTGACTTCTCACCAAGCTTTCCATCAAATGTGTGCTATTTTTGTTCAATTGCAAAAGTTTTGCAGAAGTGAGGATTCTCTCATGAAAAGCGTAGCAACATCAATGAAAAGAAAGTTTGACAAGTATTGGGGGAAGGTTGAGGACATTAACAAATTGTTGCTTATTGCAATTGTTCTTGATCCACGATACAAAATGGAGTATCTCTTATTTAGCCTTTCTGATATAGAATCCAATCCCTCCAAGGTTAATGAGTTACAAAAAGGAGTCAAGGATTTTTTAATCCACATGTATAATGTGTATAAAGGAGCTGACCCATTGGCTGCCCAAAGTTATAATAATATCAATTTGGAGAGAATTGGGGATACAATTATGCATGGTAAATAATGAAGATGATGTTGAAGCGGAAAGATTGTCTAAATTTATGAAGTTGAGACAAGTGATGGATGTTGTTGAGATAAGAAATGAAGTGGATAAGTATTTGTTAGAGCCACCTGAAAATCTTAGAAATCCCAACTTTAACTTGTTGGCTTGGTGGCAAGAAAATAGTCCAAGGTTTCCAGTTATATCCCAAATGGCTAAGGATGTATTTGGCATTCCAATCTCTAATGTGGCTTCAGAATCTGCTTTTAGTTTGGGTGGTAGAATTGTAAATCCTTTTCGTGCTTCTTTGACTCCAAGAATGGTGAAAGCCTTGGTTTGCACAAGTGATTGGTTGAAAGCTGAGGAGTTTTCCTTGTACAAGGATCCAACTAAGGAGGAACTTGAGTTCTATGATGATTCGGAGAAAATTGAGACTGGTAAGTAATTTTAATTTTTTATATTTCTTTTGGTTTTCAATTGCATTCATATGAAATATGTTTATTTTCTCACTTTCATAATTTGTTTAATGATGTAGAGGTATATTCTAGTTCTCAAATGAAAGAGAAAGTGGTTGCTAGTCCATCTTGACTACATATTGAATGGTATAGTGATTAATAACCTTCCTTAATCTCAAATAACAAGCTCATGTACTTGATATTTATTCTTTAACTCTGTTTTTCTTTGGCTACAGTACACAAATCAGATTTGGATTGAAGATTTCTAGGTCTCTACGCTGCAATTTTTGGTTCTTTGAAGTGTTTAAACTAATTTCTTATTGTTTTGTAACGTTATTTGCTATTTTATTATGTAGTTTCAATGTTCGTTTGTAACTTTAAAATTAAGTTATTTGATTTTGTATTTGATAAGGATAATTTGGTGTATTTGTTCAAGAACTTATGCCATGTGAAATTATTATAAATTGTATTTTTATTAGTATGTTTTTATTACGGTAGTACCGGCTTACCGACCCATTCCGAACCGAATGTTAGGTTAACTGATCCGAAGTCTACTGAAGTCTTTGGTTTGGTTAACGGAAGAGAAAATGGTTTACCAAAGTCTTTGGTTTGGTTAACGGAAGAGCCCTCTACCGTTCCAAACCAATCCGCGCTCAGGCCTAATTCAGTCCGTAGCCGGATCCTTGCTATGAATCCAATACCACCTGTCCTTGAAGTTTATGCACTTGTGATGGAGGAAGATAGTCGCAAATCCTCCATGCTTGGAAGTAGCAGTGCCATGGCAGTCAAGCCCTATCGGGCACCCCATCGTTAGTCCTCCGTGCTGCCCCATCGCGGCCTTAAACTTCATGGTTATCCTGAGTGGTGGGATACACACAAGACCCGCAATATGACACCCAAAACTGCTTATGTCATGACTACCGATGTATCCCCGTCTCCTTGTCTGCCGCGCAAATCTCACGGCCTGGAGTTCCGGGCCGAGGGGATGTTCGTTAACACGGGGTTTCCTGCTTTTGGGTGCGGTGCGGTTGTGCGCGGGCGTGCCTGCACGGTTTACCGTGCGTTGATGTTTCGATGAGTTTTGGATCGATGAATGGTGCGCCTGTTTGATCTGTCTTCCTAGTCAAACGATTGTAGCCGAGAGAGGAACTGGTCTCGGCTGTTAGGTTCACTCCCTGAACTACAAGGCCGTCGAGTGATGGTGTTGGTGGTGGATTTTGGGCGGTGCTCCGGCACGCTGCTCAGGGAGCGACGGCCGTGTGATATATGGGGTGAGTGAACGAACAACAAGGATGGTGCTCCGGCGCCTTGAAAATCAAGGGTCGTATGATATATTGATGAATGGATTCTGTTTACAATCTAACACTACTCCTAAGAAAGCAAGTAAAGATATTGAAAGTGCATTACAGAAAAAAATAAGTTGCTCCGTGGGAGGCTTGTTTTGGTGTTTGAACCCTTTGAATGTAGCTCGAGTCTTGTATTTATAGGAAGAGTCCCTGGATGAGTAATCGAGGCTGAATTTACGCATAGTGGAGTCTGATTAGCGTAAGTGGGCAGTCCAATCGACATTTGGGATCGTGAAGTATGGTGGTAAGACTCCAGAAATCCCGATGAATCTCGGCCGCCGCTCTCGATCGTTGGTTCTGAACCTCTGGCCGTGGAGACGCATTTATGGCCTGGATAGCTGGTGAACCAACATCTCAAGCTGTCAGAATTCTTGTGAGAATGTCCACGTCTAATCACTCTGATCTTCATCACCAAATCCTGACTTCAGTCACTTCCCACCTTCCCTCATGCATTAAATGCTACTTTGTGGCCAATGGGTTTTGCTGCTTTAAACAGGCACTACTTCATTAAATGAAGCCTGGGACCCTACTGTCACGTGATGATTTTCTTTTAATGCCTTGGCCGCAAATTTGTTCGGCCTCGGCCTCGGCCTATGCTTGAGGCCGAGATGATCATGCCTTAGCATTTCCTTCTTTTATTTTTAAGAAGGCGAAATACCCTGGTGAAACACTGCGTTTCAGCCTCTGCAAACAAGTGCCAAGGCCGAGAGAAAGGGCTCCTTCGGCCAGCTCATGGCCGAGATTTATCAGGCACAAACACTCCTACCTTGCTCTTCGACTCTAACCCCAACTCAGGTACGCACCCCTCTACATGGATAATTGATACTGGTGCCACTGATCATATGACTTTTGACTCTAACCTTTTCTCTAAACTGTCTACTCAGTCCCGTCATTCTTACATTACTAGTGCCAATGGGGTCCCTTTTAATGTTGCTGGAGAAGGGACCATATCACTTTCCCCTTCTCTAGTTTTACCCCATACACTCTTAGTTCCGTCTATTAATTGCAATTTATTATCAGTTGGAAAATTACTTGATTCACATAATTGTTATGCCACCTTCTATCCTTCTCATTGTACATTTCAGGATCTTTTGACTCACGAGACGATTGGGCATGGTAAATGGAGAGGGGGGTTGTATTCCTTGACAGTCTCACCACCACCACCACGACGTGTCGCTCATACTCATGTTCCAAACTCACATGCTCACCAACAGATTTGGCTCTGGCATCATCGCTTAGGACATCCATCTTTTGCTTATCTTCACCGGTTGTTTCCATCTTTATTTTGAGGTCTAGTTGATCAAAATTTCAATGTGAAACGTGTGTATTGGCCAAAAGCCATCGTGCCGTATTTCCCTCAAGTGATAATAAAACAGAATTTCCTTTGAGTTGGTTCACTTTGATGTTTGGGGTCCTGTTAAAATCTCTTCTAATGGCAAAAGAAGGTTTGTTACATTTATATATGACTGCACCCGCATGACATGTGTGTACTTGCTCGCCCATAAAAGTGATGTTACTACCACAATCTGTGAATTTCATGCTATGATCACCACTCAGTTCCAAGCATCCATCAAAGTGTTCCGGTCCGACAATGGTGGGGAGTATGTAAATGGTGCCTTGGCTCAATTCTTCAAGGTCCAAGGCATTATCCATCAAACCTCCACACCCTTCACTCCACAACAAAATGGTGTCGCCGAACGGAAGAATCGCCAATTACTTGAAGTTGCCCGTGCCTACATGCTTGATAAATCAGTTCCTCACCACTTATGGGGTCATGCTCTTCTCTCTGCAGTCTATGTGATTAATCGAGTGCCTAGTAGTATTTTGGATTTCCAAACTCCACTAGATACCTTGGCTAATCACATCTCTCTTCCTACCATCCTCAAGTTGCCTCCTCGTGTGTTCAGTTGTGTTGTTTATGCTCATGTTCCTTCTCATCAACGGAGTAAGCTGGATCCGTGTGCCCTCCGATGTGTGTTTGTCGGATATGGCTTGAATAAAAAAGGATACAAGTGTTATCATCCTCCTACTCAAAAGCTCTTTGTCACTATGGATGCCACTTTTTGTTGGTTTTAAAACATTTTTAAGAAGTTCATTTGAACATTAAACATACAATTAATCAAATTAATCGCAGCGGAAGAATATGGTGGTTGTTTAAATTCAAAACAAAACTTCTTCCAAGTATCTTAAGCCATGAACATTGATATGATTTCATAAAGTGAAAGTACAAGAGAAAGGGATAAGTTCTCATTACCCTTGAAGCTATAATATGAACCAAGTTGTGTTTTGGTCTTCTCTTGATGATTTCCCTTTGTTGATCTCCTCTTTGATCTTCACAAAAGGATATGGCCTCTAAGTCTCCACACTAATGGAACCTCGAGATGAGAAGAAGTATCTTGAGAATACAAGGATGCTAGTGCAAGATCCTCAAGATTGGTTTCAATCTAAACCCCTTTGAAAGATGATAGTGTTTCACTCTTGAAAACTCACAATTATCTCTCTTTGATCTCCCAAACCTATTTGGTTGATGTTGGATTGTGTTTGTGTGTAAATGAGCTTATGGAAACAATTTCCATACACATATACTTAAGCATTTTCGGCCAAACCCCATTGGGCTTCCAAAAATGGGCATTATTACACTTAAACCATAATTTAGGTGTCTTAAGTCCTTGGGTTTGATACCCAATCATTTGGGCTTCTCATTAACTATTACCGAGGCCCAAATACATTTTTACACGTAGTAAATCATCCACATCAAAGCAATCAAATTGATTTCCTCATTCTCATTTGTATTACTCAAAGTTAACCATTTAAGGTGTGCAATCCATTAGGTTCTAAGTTAGCAAGGCATTGGGAAAACATTAGAACTCTTTCTAACCAACTGGAATTAAAACCCCCTTTTAATTCTTCCTTTATTTGGATCGATCACAATCAATCCTAGGACTTCCACAAGCCAAGAGTGACGTCTAGCAATATATCATGGCTACCCAAGCTAATTAGAATAGATGAAGAACCTATTCAGTTGGAATTGCAATGCAATACGGTCCTTCTCTTATACAATGTTTGCAATCATATTGTTAGGGTACGGATTGATCATGTCAAACCCCTAATATGATTAACCTCATGTGATTCAATAGAACATAATTAAAAACTACTTTCTTAATCATGTTCAAGTACTTCGGCCGAAGATTCACAGAATCATATCTTGAAACATTCTTCTTTTCTTATCAAAGGTAGAGATTCCTTATTGTACATTCACATGCCTCCATGATGAATTAAGAGATCCCAATAACACATAAGGAAAATCTTTTACGACTTGCCTTTGCGAGCTATCAAAGATCAATAACGCATCACAAGACAACCATGATGGCTCAAGTCTAAGGACTAATTTGCATTATTGCAACTATGAGTTCTCGTTTGACATATAGATAGATACTCCATACGAGAACTGCATTTGATCGCGTTCAGTGTACTCATTCACTAATGAGCACCCACATACTTGTATTAGTGTCAACTACACAAATGGTTTGAAACCAACCATCCTCATTATTGAGCATACATAGTATGTGCCAATCTTGACGGTTTATCAATGCCCATTTGATAACCCTATGATTAGGAACATTTTGGGATACTAGAGTTAGAGATTAAAGGTCTCCTGAATCTAAACTTCTTTAGATTACTTTATCTCTTATTTAGTACACCTTGGACTTTTGTTTCTTTACGCAACATAAAAGATAACAAAATAATATTGCCCTTTATTTATCATATACGAAATGTGTTCTAAGGAGATTACATCAAATGTATTGGCTCTTAGGGCACATTTCTAACACTATTCATGAAGATTTGGTCTACTTTGTGGTTTCCAAGACCCCTTCTCTTCAGGGGAGAGGGGGAGTGAAGAGAAGGACTCGTCATTTGAAGAGACGATCGAAAAAAATACTGAAAAAAATGGAGAAGTGCCACAGGCGACCAGTCACGAAGAATCCAGCGACCAGTCGCGTTTTCACAGAGTTGAAAATCCTGAAAATCCTGATCTTCTCAGTTCTGACCTCAGTGAAGACCTTGAGACTATGGAACCATAAGGTGATCCAGATGCCCCAGATGATCAACTACAAAATACAACCCATATTGTCCTGCCACAGCATCATTCGTCTAGTGATGAAGAAGTACTTGAGGTAATCACTGAGCCACTTAATGTTGCACCATTTACACTTCCACCTAGATCCACTAGGGGAAAACCTAAACCTCAATATTGCCCTGACCTTAATGCTAAATCTAAATACCCTATCAATAACCATGTGTCCACTCGTAGATTGTCAAAGTCATATGCATCATTTGTCAATCAATTATCTACTGTATATGTTCCAAGTAAGTGGCAGGATGCTGTGACTGATTCTAGATGGACTGAAGCAATGACAATTGAAATGGAAGCTTTGAAAAAGAATTCTACATGGGAAATTGTTCCTTTACCACATGGGAAGAAACCAGTTGGATGTCGGTGGATATACACTGTTAAATACAAAGCTGATGGATCCATAGACCGATACAAAGCTCGATTAATGGCCAAGGGATGTACATAAACATATGGAATTGACTACCATGAGACGTTTGCACCAGTTGCCAAAATCAATATTGTACGTGTTCTTATATCCTTGGCTGCAAATCTTGACTAGCCACTACTGCAATATGATGTAAAGAATGCATTTCTTCATGGGGACTTACAAGAATAAGTATATATGGATCCACCACCAAGAATTCCTATGACATCAGGTCCTAATACCGTATGCAAGCTAAGAAAATCTCTGTATGGGCTAAAGCAATCACCCCGAGCCTGATTTGGGAGTTTTACTGATTCCATGAAGCGATTCGGGTACACTCCGAGTAGCTCAGATCACACATTGTTCTTAAAGCGTCGTGGTGGAAAGCTTACGGCCATGATCATCTATGTAGATGATATGGTGGTTACCGGTACTGACAATGAAGAGATGCAGAATCTACATAAGCTCCTTGGAAGTGAATTTGAGATGAAGAAACTGGGTGAGTTACAATATTTTCTTGGCATTGAGGTTGCTAAATATAAACATGACATATTTCTATCTCAAAGAAAGTATGTGTTAGATTTATTGACAGAAACAGGAATGCTGGATTGCAAGCCAGCTGACACACCTATTGAACAGAATCACAAATTGGGAATGTATCCAGATCAAGCTCCTACTGATAAATAAAGGTATCAAAGGTTAGTTGGGCGATTGATTTATCTATCCCACACACGCCCTGACATAGCTTATACTGTGAGTATGGTAAGCCAATTCATGCATCAACCAAGTGAAGCTCACATGAATGGAGTAATACGAATAATGCGTGTTTGTGCCTAATAAATCACGGCCATGAATTGGACGAAGGGGCTTTTTCTCCCTCGGTCCTAGCACTTGCTCGCGAACCAAGACTTGGCGTTTTTCAGATATCTTGCCTCCCTCAAGACAAAGGAAAAAGCAGGGAGCCGCATGTCCACGTATGTCCCCTCGGCCCGGAACCCCAGGCCATGAGATTTGCGCGGCAGACACTTTGGTAAACATCGCGGCCTTCCTAACCACGGTGTGGTAGGCCGAGGCCGAGGCCGAGGCCGAAACAAAGTCGCAGCCAAAGGCAATAAATTCAGATCATCACGTGATAGCAGGGCCCCATACTTCATTTAATGAAGTAGTGCATGTTTATTGCAGCAGACCCACTGGCCACGAATAAACATTTAATGCACGAGAGAAGGTGGGAAGTGACTGAAGTCAGGATTTGGCGTCACGAGACAGAGTGATTAGATGCAGACATTCTCACAAGAATTCTTGCAGCTTGGGAGATTGGGTGGCTAACTATCAGAGCAATAAATGTGTCTCCACGGCCAGAAGTGCAGAAACCACGATTAGGGCGGCGGCCGAGATTCACCGGGATTCATGGGGTCACACCACCATACTTCACGATCCCAAATGTCGATTGGACTGCCCACTTGCTCTAGTCAGACTCCACTATGCAGGATTTCAGCCTCGATTACTCATCCAGGAACTCCTCCTATAAATACAAGGCTCAAGGCTACATTCAAAAGGTTCAAACACCAAACAAAAGCCTCCAACGGAGCAACTTATATTTTTCTGTAATGCACCTTCAATATTTTACTTGCTTTCCTAGGAGTAGTGTTAGTTTGTAAGGAGAATTCATTCATCAATATATCATACGACCCTTGAATTTCAAGGCGCCGGAGCACCATTCTTGTTATTCGCTCACTCACCCCATATATCATACGACCGCCGCTCATTGAGCCGCACGCCGGAGCACCGCCCAAAAACCCATCATCAACACCACCACTCAACGGCCTTGTAGTTCAGGCCGTTGATGAGCACAAAATTAATACAAGTTTTACCCTTACATTTATATTTGTTAGTATTTTCTTTTGTATTATGTAATTCTATTAGAGTATTTGTATTGGTTATTTCCAATCTTTGTTTTTGTATTTAATGAGTGGTTGTTTGTAGATATTAAGTGTGTTCCACCAATGGCATGAGGAGGAGGAGGAATAAGCAATGTGTTGCAAAAAGAGAGGAAGAACTCAAGTTGGATTTGATGACTTTGCCTTTTACAGCTCATGCTGTACAGTCCATTTGCAGACCTGAAAAACAAATTTTCCCATGCTCAAATGAATAAATATCCTTCATGACACTTGTTCAATAAGATGTCGACTAAAACATATCCAAAAATTGGAGCAATTGGATAAAAACTCAATCCACAGGCTGTCACACACCAAGAC
>NW_018921655.1:121015-143269 GCF_002207925.1 Prunus avium | reverse complement strand
AAGCCAATAATTCTGGCTTGGGGGATGTAAAAGCGGCCTCTGCACGCTGACATGTCCCTCACCTCTTTTGGCCCGTGACCTATCAGTAAACGAGACATCCGGCCCCTCTTCTCTCTTTTCAGAAATCTCGTTCCTTGCGCTTCTGACAACGCTTCTTTGTTTTCTTTAATTTTTAATAATAATAATAATAATAAAAGAAGTGTTTGGGCTTTCGTTTGGGTTGGGTTGGGTTTTCAATTGATTTGAACGATCTCATGGGTTGGATTTCTGCGTGCGTAGAACTGTTGTTAGGGCTTACTGTTGTATTTGGTTTGGTTTTGTTCCGTTTGATTTTGTTTTGTTTTTGCAACTGAGTTGTAGTTTTAATTCTTGTTTGTTCTTTTATTTAATTACTTTAAATCCCTTTCATTTCTTGTTATAAACTTTTCTTATGCCTAAATTTTTCAACATTGAGGACAATGTTTATTTCTAAGTTTGGGAAGGGATAGCAAGTCTTATTTTCGTTTCACTTAATTTCTTGCTTTCTTTTAGTTTGTTTTCTTTTCAGTTTTGAGTCATTTTGTTTTCAAGTCACTTTCCGGACACATAAGATGAGATTATGATGAATGTTTACATGACTTGATTGAAAATGTCTATATAAAAATAAAAATAAAAATTATTCACTGAATGGCATCGTTCTAGCATGATATGTTTGAACCACTCTATGCACTTGCCATTTGTTTCATAATTCTCTAGTTAAGGGACTTGCATGATCCAAAGAATTGTATCAAGCATGAATTAGACTTGTATAACCATATAATGTGAGCTTTGAGCCTTGTGCTTCATTTCATGAGTGTTATACACATATTCTTATTTTCTTGTCATCCAAGTTGTTGTTTGATCTCATTATTCATTGACTTGGTTGAGCACTTAAAAAAAAAACATTCATTCTTGTACAATTTGATTACGTGACATTTGAGAAATGATATTAAGGCCCTCTTTGAACCGTTTGTGCCTTTCAAACTAACCGTATGCATGCTTAAGCATGATTTTCCATTGTAACCACTTTGAGCCTACATGTAAGCCTTTTCTTTCATTTAACCAATTATTAGTCTTAGCCTTAGCCTGAAAAACAAGAATTTACCTTTCTAAGGAACTCATGAGCTTTAGTTTGGATGTGTTTTTTATGCTAAGTTTGGGAAGAGATATTACATTTAAAAAAAAAGAAAAAAGAAAAAAAAGAGAAGAACTTCACTCAAAGAGTGAAAGAAAAGAGAAAAGTTGTGGTTAAGTGACATTGGATTCAGATTTCGAGTTCAAGTTTCTTTATTGGCCTCAAAAATAAATTGATGGTTGTTCAAATAGAAGAAAGGAGTGTGAATCAAAATAAATGGAGGCATAAAGCTTTGTGGTCTAGTTGATCAAGTAAAAAAAATAAAATCTAAAGCGTAAGGATTCAAAGTCTTGTAATCAACTGTTATATGCTCTTACATTGTGAGTTCCTTGAACTTTGTTGTATCCATATCCTTCATTTCTTACTCACCTTACACCCTTAGCCCCATTACAACCCATGGTAAAGACCTAAATTGATCCTAAATGTCATGTGGTTCAATTGCACACATTTTTAACTTTTAAGTGTTTGGCATCCTTCTTGAGATCATAGTCATGCATATTTTCCATCCTTCTATTATGAGTTAAGTCCCTTATGGTTTAACTCTATTCTCATATTTATTATTGAGTGATGCATTGTAACCCTCTTCCGAGTGATTCATTTGTGAGAGGACAACTTTGGTGAGATTTGAAATTACATTTGTGCTTGGTATGATTTTTGAAGGTTTGTAAAAACTGAAATTAGAGAATGAGTTGAATTTGGCCATCACACTACTACACTTTAAGCATATTGTGTTTTGAACATTGCCACCTTGTAAATAATGTCTAAAACTGAGCTTTCTTTGTTAAAACGTTTAAGTCATGTGCATGAGTCATTTCTCTTCAGAAAATGTGCGGAAAAATTGTTTTGAGTTTTTATTTTTGTTTTTATTTTGAATTTGTTTTTGTTTTTGTTTTTATTTTTCTTTTTGTTGTTTTGCTTAAAAGACTAACACAATCTTTTAAGTTTTCTAAAAACTTTGTTTTACAGAGTCAGTAAAACGTTTGTGGGTATCGTATCTGTTAAACCCTCAGGAGACACAACTCCTCCTACTAGGGATACCTAGAGGTTTAAAGGCCTGTTGCATATGCTAAATGTAATCGAGATCCCTGCGAAAGTGGCTTAGTTTTCTTTTCTACTTAGTTTTTATTTTCTTTTGCTCGAGGACTAGCAGCCGTGAACCTAACAGCCGAGATTAGTTCCTCTCTCGGCTACAATCGTTTGATTAGAAGACGAGTTCAAACAAGCGCACCACTTAACCATTTTCATCCACTTCAAACACCTCGACGCACGGTAGACCGTGCTGGCACTCCCGCGCACAACCGCAACGCACCCAGAAGCAGGAAGCCGCGTGTCCACGCATATCCCCTCGGCCTGGAACCCCAGGCCGTGAGATTTGCGCGGTAGACAATGCGATACTTGAAGATTGCCCCTGGAAAAGGATTGATGTTCTCCAAACATACACACATGGATCTTGACGGATACACTGATGATGATTGGGCATGGTGTATCACGGATAGACGTTCAACTTTTGGATATTTTACATTTGTGGGTGGCAACTTAGTTACTTGGATGAGTAAGAAACAAAGAGTTGTAGCAAGATCCAGTGCTGAAGTTGAGTTTAGAGGAATGGCTCAAGGAGTATGTGAATTGCTTTGGTTGCGGAGATTACTAAAAAATCTTGGCATTAAACAAGTGAATGCCACAAACCTATATTGTGACAATAAAGCTACCATCGAGATAGCACATAATCCAGTACAACACGACCGTACTAAACATGTGGAAGTCGATCATCAAAGAAAAACTGGAAAAAAAAGATGATTAAGTTTCCATTCGTAAACTCATAAAATCAACTTGCTGATATTCTGACAAAGGCAGTGTCAAGTAGAGTTTTCAATGAGTCTATTGAAAAGTTGGGCATGCGTGACATCTTTGCACCAACTTGAGGGGGAGTGTTAATTATGTTGTCTATTAGTCAATTAATGTGGCTAGTAATAGTCAATTAATGTTGGCACCTACTCTGTTTGGCACTTACAGTATTTGGGGGGCTTGACTAGGTTGGTAGCCTACCATATTTGGGGGGCTTGCCTAACATGGGGGGCTTGACTATTGTAATTAATGTTTTAGGAACTTGTATATATATATATGTGTTGATTGTAAGTAATGTAAGACATATGAAAGAATTCTAAACCAGAAAATCTCTACACAAATCTCTACACTTTGTTTGGCAGTTTCTTGTTTCTTTGTTTCTTTCTTCCTATTCGTTCCTTTCTCTTTTCTTCTTACTTCCCTTCTTTTCACTCTCTCTTCATGCTGCCACAGACCCAATTGAATCAACCTCTCTCTCTGGTTCCATTAAATAATAGTTGTGGTGGTTCGATTGGGTGGTGATGGTGGTTGACCTGGGTATGTGGTGGTTGGTTATGGGTGGTAATGATGGTTTGATTGATTGATTGGGTGATGATGATGATTCGATTGGGTATGTGGTGGCTTGTTATGGGTCTGATGGTGGTGGTCTGACAGAGGAAAGCAAAGCAAAACGGAAAAGGCCAGAGCAACGTGATATGATTTTTAGTACCTGCGCAAACAGGGTTAAAATCACTTAAAATACTTGCAAGAATACAAGGATATTGTAGTATAGATGCTCATGCAAGGTCGTTGTCCCCAAAGATTGTTTGACTAATTTGTAATTAAACTAACTCTTAATTAATAACTAAAATAGATTTTATCAAAGATGTGAAATTTATGAATTTGAAAAGATTAACTTGACAATAAAAGAAATCTGAAAGTTGGGAGGTAATAATAGCAGAGAATAAAAACGTTTTTAAAATTAACAATATAGAGAGAAACTAGGGTTTAGCCGTCGCCGTCACAATCCTATGCAATTCTATCAGTTACTTATGAATTTCCACATATATGCTTTGAAGGTTAGGTTTTCCTAATGCATATTTTCCTTGTGATGTTCAAGCGAAAACGTATATCTAACATGCAATCTGTCTGTGATGTTCAGATCAAATATAAACATGCAAGACTCATTAAGCTTTGTAAAAAACCTTTTGAAAAACCATGCAACCCTTAAGAGCGTGATGTTCGCCTTAAGTGAACTTACAATTACTAATCACAAGAAGCCCTCCTCAATTTCAGGGTGATGTTCCAACAGAAATTGCATCAAATTACTTGTCTAAATATCCTAATGGTGATCAAACATGCATCCATTCATAAGCAAATTAATAAAATTACATATTCATGCTAAGGCTTATGGCCTCGCCCTAGCAAAAAGAGTTAGTTGCGCATAATCATAACTAAAACCCAAGAAAATATCATTCCCATGAATAAGAATAAAAACACCTTGAAGTAGAAGTTCTTCAAAAACCCTAGCAAAAGTCGCGTTCCAAAAGCCAAAAGAGAGATCCCTAAAATTATGTGAAACATAACTTAAATACCTCCTAAAACCCAGTTGCCCCAGCTTCACAAGGAAACTAGGTAAAAATAAAATAATACTAGGAAATAAAATCCAAATTGGAGTAGGAGAATCTGCCCACAATCTTCCCAGTCACGTTTTGGCCTCAAATCTCCTCCAAATCTGGCCCATGATAGCTTGTTTTAAAGATAAAAACGTTCTGAACACTTCTCCAGAAGGCCACGAACCCATTTGAGGTCATCTTGGGCTCCAAAACGCAATAAAAGCCCAACACGTCACTATTCCAGCACCGCGCACTGCTCCTTTATTTTATTGCCAGAGAATAACCACTTAGTAGAAAAATCTAAAATTTTGATACGATCAAGCTAAGTGACTCACGAACGTCCTCCAATTGGAGTTACTCCAAAATTCGTCCATTTGATTATGTTTTGCTCCAGAGGAAGTCGAAAGTCCTATATTGGAAATATAATTCAAAGTATCAAAATTCTTCCAAAATATCAACCAAAATATACTAAGAATGTGATTAAATATATGATATAAAATGTCCCCATCACAACGTTGAAGAGAAAAGAGAAGGACATAGCAACATTGGATAATGGCAGACTCGATCGTCCAAAACAACGACTTCGTTCCCTCCACGGAGCTCTCTATTTTGCGCGAACGAGCGAAATGTTTTTCATAGGCCCGAATTGTATATTCTCATTTAACTTAATGAAGCGCTGCACCAAACGTGGGTTAGAGGGTTATTTAAGCCAGTCCAAGCTAGTCCAAGGAGGTGTGCCAAACAGACCCTAATTGAATTAGGAAAAATTAACTTAAGGATGAATTGAATTGAAAAGAAGTTGGATTGAGTAAAATTAATTCAGCAAACTATTACTCATAAAATTTAAATCCAGGCTCTCTTTTATATGAGTGAAAATTGAATATCACTGTAATTGGCAGGAACTTTTTCTTTTTTTTTGGGAAAGTAATTGGCAGGAACTTTTGTCTTTAAATATTTTTTTTTGCTAAAAGTATACGACTTTAGCATATGGATCCAAATATATATATATATATATATATCAACTTCATAAAATCTCTTGGCTGATCTCATGTCAGGGTCGGCATGCTGAACTAAGGATCAGTGGGGTCCGAATCTCATGCGCCTGGGTTTCAAACCGCATCCTTAACAGTAACACAAAGTTTCTTTTATCTATAAATTCTTGGGTTCTCTGCACCAGTCCTCCCCAAATTTGTCAATCTTTTGATTCATCATTGCATGAACTTTCATTCCCCGATTATAAATTTCCGAGTAAATCTTCCTAGGATTCGACCAATTAGAGAAAACAAAGATTAATTTGCAAGCGTGCATAAATAGTACGCCCCGTTTGGTTTTCCCATGTCATTTTTCAAGAGATGGGAAATGGTGATGCATTTCCAATGTTTGGTAATGACGGGAAAGTAACCCGGAAATATCACTTTATTTCATTTCCCATGTTTGTTTTGAGTAGGAATGGAAAACAAATTTTGTTTAGTTTCTCAATTGTACCATTATTAAAAATATGAAAACTCCGTTAATTTTATTAAACATTCCAATTTTTTTTTGGTCGAATTAAACATTCCAATTTAATAATTAAACATTGCACCAATGTCCTATTGATAATCCGAATATGCAAAATTTCAGTTTCTGGCCTCTGGTGTTGGATTAGTTCTTTCTTGTCACTAGTCAGTTTTGTGCTTAAAAAAAAAAGCGTTGGACTTCTTGAGCTGATCAATACAATTTGCTGGAGTTGGGTGTTCAATTTTGTTGGAATTGGGGGGATTCTTAACAAAAAGAAGTACATATGCAACTACAACAGTTCATCTACATATGAATTTTTTTAAAAAATTATACTTTAAATAAGAGTAATCAACATACTTAAAAAAAAGAAAAATAGAATTGACTTCAACATCTCAACATCATCAACATTCTAAAAACATGGCTTTATATGAATTAAACATAAAGCAGTTAATCTGCATCTCTCAAACTGCATATACAGCTAGCAAGGACGTTGCTAGGATTTTAAGAAATATGAATAAAAAAATAAAAAAGAATACCAATAGTTGTTGGATAAAAACTGTAATTATGAATTGTTAGTGAGGAAAAATTAGTCAGAAAAAAAGTGTATTTAATGCTAGCCTTACTTTCCTATGGGAAGGGAAAGTAAAAGCCAATGAGGAAGAAATGCTTCACTTTCCCTCTTACTTTTTCATGTGCCAGACAACGATTTTCCATGTTTGGTAAGTTGAGTTCTCATCCCCAAAATTCCTTTCTCACGAAACAAACGGGGCCTACATGCATGTGTATCTTGCACAGGGGCAACTACTTGGAAGCTCACACTTCCTCTCAGGTTAATTATGTTGCCAAATGTTTGTACCATATCTGACCCTCAACTCATCCAGCGACACGTGGATAAGAGAAGAACCCCAATTACCCAAGGCCTCGAACAATCGGCATCGGCTACCGATGGCATTGTCTCAAAGCCACAGAGTCGCTACAGGCCCAGCATTGCCTGGAATCGGTATGCCCTACCGATTCCACATAATCTACCTCGAAGCACCCGCCCGAAATATCTAAGGACTCGTGTCGACCTCATAAGGCCCTCCAACGAGTCCCACATCGAAAGAAAGTACTAAGAGCATACTAAATGCCCTCTATAAAGAGGCCCCTTAACTACACTACAAGGGTAAGACTTTTCAACTTGACTTTTATACTATTATATTGTCAACAGCAAGAGCTCTTAGAAAACAAACTTACTTCGGCATCGGAGGGTCTTAGGCTAGTTCCACACCGGTTCCATAGATTTCACAAGCCTCGACTTCTTTCTATTCAGGATCAGCATCCAAGGACAGGAAGAATCGGCATCCAACACCGAATCGATCTCTCGATCGTCCATCTCGCTTGTAAGTTGCACTCATCTCTATCTGTTCAGTTTTAGTGCCAACACCAAATGTCAGTCAAAATCATTGCCTTCACATCTATAAGTACTAATAACTTTGTCACACAACATTTCACCAATATGCACTACTACAAAAGTAGGCTAAAGGCACGACCCAGAGATCACAAAAACAAAGTTCATGTCTTTTGAATTACATTTTACACAAATATGTAGTATTTGTGTGATATGTAAAGAAGACATAATAGTTTTGTGTCCAATGACAACAGAAAAGGCAAATAATTGTGCTTAAGTGGTTTAAGCACAAAATTTGTGGCCAAATATCATAGCATAGAGTTTGTCACTACACTTTTTGAATAGTTGAAGCTTTTTCAACCATGAAAAATATACTTTTGTGCATTTTTCTTATATATTGTACCAATAAAAAATTTCTAACCATAAAACATTATTTGTGCCTTATACCAATAAAAAAGCATGTTTCTTGTTACTTACACTATTATGACTCATGGGGCACGAATATTGAATTGTGGCATTGTACCGCACACATTTCAAAGTATGATAGTCCTTCTTTTTTTTTGGTTCATAATCGAACTATGATAGTCTATACTCTATAGATAGATAGAGCGCAGATATTGAAATTGTGTTCTTTTTTTTCTTTTTTTTTGTGGAAATGATATTGTGTCCTTTTTTTTTTGCTACAGAGCACGAATGCTTTAAATTGTGTCAAGACTGTAAACAAAGTAAAAAGTAATGATTTCTCTAAGAGGCCTCTCTCTCTCTCTCTCTCTCTCTCTCTCTCTCTCTCTCTCTCTATCTTCCTGTCTTTTTTTATTTTTTATAATTTTTTTTCCCTCCTTACTCTCATTATAAATTGTGTCTCAAATGTTGCAAAAAAAGTATTTAAAAAAAAATTAAGTCGGACAACAACACACGGCTCCCTCCTTTCCTTACTCTATTTATTTATTTTATTTTATTTCCCACTCTTACCTCACATTCTTAACCTATTCTTAACACACTGCTCCCTTACTCTCAAATGCAATCGTTGCCCATTTTTCTCGATCTACTCTCTCTTCTCCATTACTCATCATCTTCTTCCTCTCACCTGCTCTCAGACCTCATCTATTTTTCGGGGTAAAGTAGACCTCATCTTCTCTCTCTCTCTCTCTCTCTCTCTCTCTCTCTCTCTCTCTCTCATTGAAATACACAAGAAATGCAAGGGGGTGTATCCAATTCTAACTTTTAATGACTTTTAATGAGTTTAAAAGTCTGAAGGTATTCAATTGTGACTTTTAAATAGTCTTTAAAAGTTTAGTTGTATTCAATTGGGAGTTTTAAAGAGTATTTAAAAATAAGTATTTAAAAGTCTATAAAACTCTATGACAAAAGAATATGAAAGTTTGTCACTTTAACTTTATAAAGTATGTAAAAGTCATTAAGAATCTGTCAACTCTTGGAAAGTCACTCACTTAAAAAAAATATTTAAAAGTTAGAATTGGATACACCCCCAAAGATGAAAGTATTTTGGTGGAGCTGTAAGATTTTCGTTCATGTTTTTGGATGCAATTATCATATTCTTTTATGGATTGTTTTTTAATATATTCTGTGTTAGTTTTGTTAATATCATATCCGGTGATTTCTCTCAAGTAAATTTTATTTCTAGTTTTTTGTTTATCTCTTTTTGGGTGCTGATATGAGAATCTAGGTTTATCTTATTTAATTTCTTTCTTCGGTTTTGGACATGAAATTTGTTGTTTATGGGTGAGTTTATGAATGAATCTTGAGTTCTATTTTTTTTTTTAGAATTTTGTTATGCCCAATAATTTGATATCAATTAAATTTGCTTTGATTTGATTTTTGGTAATTTTTTAGCATCTTTGTTTTTGTTCACTAAATCTGATTGTATGCAGTTTTGAAATGGGAAGATGAAGATGTTAGAGAAATTGGAGGAAGAAAGCAGATCTGGAGATTGGACGATGATATTGTCAGGACTGAGGAAGGACTTTGTTGCAAATTATGTGGGCTGTACTGCAAATCAATAAAATACGGAGATACTCAGGGCCAGTTTGGCATTGCTGTGCTGTGAAAATAATCGCTGTCAGATTTGCTGTGAGAGAAATCAGCTGTGAGATAAAGCAGTTTGGTGTTTGGTAAACTTTTTGTTAAAAGTGTTGTTAGTACTAATTCCCGCATAATTAGAAGAAAAAAAATTGCAGCATAATCATTAAACCCAATGCCTATTCGAAACTGATTCCTGCATAATCAGAAAATGAAACACCTCATTAGCTGCTTTCCCTTATAGCTTTCTCTCACATCAATTTTTAACAATAAATAATTTTCTCATAGTTTACCAAACGGGCTGGGCTTCCCAAAATTTTTTAAAAATCACTTATTACTACAAATAAGCAACGCCAAACTGGCACTCAGAGTTGTACAAAATAATTATTGTAACAAAATTAATTTGTTTTTGGTATCTGAGTTTATTTTCATTTTTTATATAAAAAAGTTTGCCTTCTAGCCACGTTTAGAGAAATTTGTGTCCATATCGAATAAAAAAGTATTATTTTCGTATTCTCAAAGAGCTACTGACAAGAGGTGGAGTTTTGGTGGAGCCATCTACTCTATAAGCACAAATGCTTTATTTCGTGCTCTAAAATATCTGCCTATAATCAATAGAAACTTCTACAAAGAGCATCGACAAGGGTTTAGGGAACTGTAAAGTGGCTGCAGCGTGGCCAGCTTTATAGAGCACAAATATCCGTGTTATTTAACATGAAGAGTAGTGCTGTTTCATTGCTTCAAATTTCAATCACACCCAAAAAAAAATATTAAAATACCGTGCATGCATGGGGGAACCCAACTCTAGCAATGCCTATGGGGCTGCCTCTTCCTCCTATAAAGGAGTCCGACAGAGAAAATGGGGCAAATGGGTGTCCGAAATTCGCGAGCCGGGAACCAAAACCAGAATCTGGCTTGGCAGCTTCGAAACCCCCGAGATGGCAGCAGCAGCCTATGATGTTGTTGCACTACATTTCCGCGGACGTGAGGCGAGGCTCAACTTCCCCGAGCTGGTAAACAGTCTGCCTCGCCCCGCGAGCTCAAATGCGGAGGACATACGCAGGGCAGCACATGAAGCGGCCTTGAGGCGGAGAAGTAGCCCTGCTGCTGAAGCTCATGAGGCTGGGAGCTCCAGCTCGAACGTGGGGCCGTCACGGTGAAGCTATCAAATTCAGGCGATCAACAAGTCACCGTTGGACTCGCCCAAGATGCAGATGCAAATGTCTGAGTCTATGATGTTCTCTGGTGCCTTGGAGGATCAGTGGGACTCTTTGGGCCTATTTTATAACCGTTTCATTTTTTGTGCGACAAGATGAGAGGGAGAAGTACGAAAACAATTTCAAATATGTTTTAATTTTTCAGTTTTTATTTTCACTTTTGTTACTCTTCCCCTTTTATCTTCCCTCTCAATCTCATCTCTTCTCTCATTCTTACAAGATACAAATTAAAAATAATCTAGTAGATTTGCTGAGGTAAACACATATAAGCTGCAATTGAGGCCAAGATGCCATACAGATATCCTCTATGCCCTTCAATTCGCAACTTGCACTCGTGAAATAACATGAAAAAAGAAAGTGGAGCCTTACTTTGGATTTGATTTTTTTGATGGATACGGATTGATTACAATTCACACTTGATAGTTAGTATATGTTCAAAAGAAACATTGTGTCACTTACTATATTAAGTCACATCGGTTATTTCTCATCATAAGCATAACTTAATTAGTGAGCTCTCAAGCGACAAAATAACCTGTCTTCTCATCATTTGATAATTTAACCAAAAATCTGCTACGTGATTTTTACGGAATAAAACAGTGTTAATGTGGGGAGGGCCACAACCATTGAGGTAACCCCGCATTGACAAAGCAAAGTAGCTCTCTCCAACTGTACAAAGGAATAAGACATATTGTCATTATCTGACTCCCCTAACACGATATTGTACGCTTTAGGCCCCCCTTTCTGCCCTAACGGTTTTGTTTCTGGGAGCTCACGAGCAACTTCACAGTGGGTCACCCATCCTGGGATTGCTCTAGGCCCCAACTCGCTTAACTTCGGAGTTCCTAAGAATTCGAAGCCAGTGAGCTCCCAAAAGGCCTCTTGCTAGGAAGAGAAGTGCCCATACATTTAAAGCACTTCACCTTTCCCTCCCCGAGCGATGTGGGATTGCTCACCGTTCTTGTTTCCCTAAGACACGGGTCTTACACATATTCTTTACTAAGAATTCTTTCCCAAAACTCGCCATACGAGTGATCAGTGCTTAATTGTATATCATTTCGTACCATTCTAGCTTATAATTTTGTTATGTTTTTGAGTTAAACTTGCGCTTTTATTCTCCTTCTGTGGAGTGCTCGATGGAGAAGGGGCAGCGGCTTTTTTGGGAGAGTGCGCAGGGGACTTGGCTGGTGACGATGTAGGGGATTGCGCCCTTGTTGAGGCCAACAAGAGAGAAGCCATTAGCACCAAAACGACGCTGCTGAATCTGGCCATTGTTGTAGAGAGAGAGAGAGAGAGAGAGAGAGAGAGAGAGAGAGAGAAAGTTGAAGATGGAGAGATGAGAGCGTGCGGAAGAGAGAGAAGAAGAAAGTGTGCGTGTGTTAGAATGACTATATTGCCCTCCGTTCTGTCCCATGTGAGACTCACGTGTGAATTTTGGATGAGATCATCTGAAATCTAATGGGAGGGGTGAAAATAGCGAATTCATGTAGTTCAGGTGCTAAATTGGCAGATATTTTAGTTCGAAGTGGTAAGTTCGATTAGGGTCATAGTTTGGGGAGTAAATGGCTAAAAATCCTTTACAATAATGAAAAAGGTTGCTCCCCCTTCACATCCCTATAACCTCACCAAAATGTCATTGGCTTCAAGTGGGTGTAGCGAATCAAGTACAAAGCTGATGGCTCCTTTTGGCCATTCAAAGCTAGATTGGTTGCCAAAACGTTTCATCAACAACAAGGTATAGATTTTTCTGAAACCTTCAATCCTGTAGCGAAGTCCACCACCATTCGCCTCATTCTATCACTATATATACTGGTTCAATTTGATTGGTTTATGACTTTAACTGCATGTGCCTAATGCCTTTCTACAACTACATGGCACATTACATGAAAAAGTTTATATGCACCAAGTACCAGACTTCACAGATATCTTCATCCCAATTATGTGTGTAAGTAGCAAAAATTCTTATATGGCCTCAAACAAAAGAAAAAAACCACTTTATAAACTCTGAAATTATTATTTAATATTCAAAGCGAGAATGAGAAACCAACTTCTGATTGTTAACTCCTTCTGTCCGTCCATTAGCAAGAAAGTTTCAACCATGGATTGTGAGCTTCTTCTCACATTTTTATGCACAACATCTAGCTAGGGTGGACAACATACGGGCAAACATGTTTCTGATTTCAAAGACTTTTCTGCACTACACGTCAAAATTCTGATTGTTACTCGTGATAATAGTATCGAAAAGATGAAAGGTAAAGCAGATGATGAGCTATGAGAAAATTGTGAATTCTATTTTGATTTTCTCTTAATGTTTTTACAAACAGAAGCTTCTGGTACTTATATGAACTCTGACAGATCCACGTGAACACAAGCAACCACACATGACATCCACATGGACAAACTAACACATCAGCATAATGGACAGCTCAGCATAACACCTAGACTTGCCAATCATCCCCCCTCAATCTCAGCAGTCCCACCGAGAGCTGGCCCAAGTCTGGGATTGTTGCATGCAGCGACGACGAATAAACACAGGACTATGAAGGTAGATGTAGAGACTTTGAGGATTCTGTGCAAACTTAAACGGGACCTCTAATATGAAAATACTAAAAATATATATCTATATATTTTCCTTGACTTAGGGTCAGTTTGACATTGTTGTGTTGTGAAATAATCGTTGTCATATTTTCTATGAGAAAAATCAGCTGTAAGAGAAAGCAGTTTGGCGTTTGGTAAACTTTTTATTAAACTGTTGATACTAATTCCCGCAGAAACGGAAAATGATTCCCGCATAATCTTTAAACCTAGCACCGCTTCGAAATTGATTCCCGCATAATCAGAAAATGAAATCACCTCATTAGTTGTTTTCCCTTATAGCTTTCTCTCATAACAATTTTTAACAATAAGTGATTTTCTCATAGTTTACCAAACAGGCTGGGCTTCCCAATTTTTTTTTAAAAACACTTATCACCCCAAATAAACAATGCCAAACAAACACTTAATACCTTAAAATGACTTTTTTAACAACTAAAATTCATCTGAAACATGTACAATTATTGTGATGTATATATAAAATTCCCTTGAAATTGTCATCTACATTGGCATGCTTTATATATATGCTTTAGTTATTCAAATATTAATCTATAATAATCAATATTGGTTGCAGATTCTTTTGTTTCAATTTTACTGCATGTTCATTCTAGTGCTGCCGTGATGCACAACTTTGATATTTACAACTAATTTTGTTACAATAATTATTAGAATTTTGGGGTAGAAAAATACATTTTTTTTGGTCCCAATTGTAGATTAAGATAATTAACAATAATAATAATTAAAAAAAAAAGAAAAAGATAAGTATGTGTAATGAAGTAGTTTTTTTTTGTCAAAAAAACTAATTATATAACACTTTTAGCAGCATTTCCTTTTTGGTCATTATATACACCTAAAGCACTTCTTTATAAAAGTTTATTAAACACTTTGACCACTTACAAATACAAGTTATCAAATGTTTAACTGCTTTATTTCTCAAAGCAATTTGTTTATATACAAAAATACAACAATAGCAAACTAATCCTAAATGGGGGAGGGGAGAAAGAATTATTAGTTTTAAAAATTTGGTAAGGGGTGAGAATATAAAGTGAGCGGGAAAATAAGATAGTGGTAGCGGCACTCTACAGCAGCTCCTAAAAATCAATTTAGGTAGCTGAGATTATATACGTTCATGTACGTATCAACAATGTTATAATTAAGGAAGGCATGCATTGATCAGCTCACAAAGGTTTTGAAGAGATTGATGCAACGTTAATTATCCAAAGTTTCTATATATCAATATCTTTATTGAAGATTGATCTAGCTGTTTTACACCATAATAAAGAAGGATTCTAATTTAGCACACGTATGGGTGCATTTGGATGACTCTGAGTTTTTTTCTTTTCTTTTTCCAAACGATTTTGAGTTGTTACCCAATAAAAAAAATTGTGCACTTTGTGGTCTAAAATCAGAAGTCACTAATGGACCTCTCTCCCTGGCTATGTAAGACACTTTTGATACGTAGAATATGAAGAAATTATTGTATGATATTAGAATATAACGATACATGATATAGCTTGTTCATGTGTTATTATAATATAAGTAGATGATATGTTGAGTTTTTCCCATTTTATAACATCAATAAATATATACTTAGAGTATCTCCAATGATAATAGCAAATAAAACTCTTCAAATTGAAGTTTATTGACCTACGTGTCAATTTGAAAAGCCTTATTTACTGCTTTAAAATTTTGTGCCCCGTCAAACTCTTCAATCCATTTAATACAATATTTGACTTAATAATTAATAACCTTTTTTTTTTTAAAGATAACATTATGAAAAATAAATAATATTTAATTAAAACTAAATCCCCTTCCAATAATTTCGTTATTGAGCATTGGTGGAAAATGTATGGTGTTTTCACCCAAAAAAAAAAAAAATGTATGGTGCTCGTAGAGATGGGCAATTTTAGAGGGCAATGGATTTACTCAAACAAGCATGAACGTATGCTTGCGTATTTGTCCATAAGTCAAATTAAATATGTAATTATTGGAGACTCAAATGGTGGATATGCAAGCACGATAACTTATATGGTGGATATGCAAGCACGATAACTTATATGGTGGATATGCAAGCACGATAACTTATATGCTGTTATATTTCTAATGTTTTCTTTTTCTTGATGTTTGTTTTTTTTCTGTTTTGCATGATAATGTCTGTATTTTTTATATTTTATTGTTTTCTCTTAGCTTTCGGCTTTCCATGTATTGTTTTATTCTCTTCAATAAAAAAACAAGTTATCAGGTTGGCCAATAAAGATTAGTGCAATAGTAAAGTAAAGGATCATAAACAAAATCGTACTTTCAGTCAAAATGTGCCACCAGAATAATCAA
Organism: Prunus avium; assembly: GCF_002207925.1. Next base: position 127,612 of record NW_018921655.1, on the reverse strand, counting down.
TGCCTTATCCTTATCGGCCACACTAATCTTTTACCAAAACGATCGTGAAGTACTCAATTGCTACCATAGACAAAAATGATCAATTTCTAAAATGATCTTGAAAACCAGCAAGCAAACATGATTATCCAACGTCATATTGGATAAAACAGCAAGCAAAAGTGATTCTTTTTTTTCTTTTTTTATGCTAGCAAAGTGATTTTTGTAGGTAACTAAAATAATATATTTATCCAATATGATAAATAAATAAAAAGCAAAGCTATTAAATTTTAAAACTAGATGTACGTCAAACCCAGGAAGAAAAATAAATATTTTGAAGAGACAATATCAACTTACTAGTCCTAGAGAGAGAAAGAAGTTGCAGTTTTGATTATTGAGGTTGAAGAGACTGTTTGAGAGAGTTTTTATGATGCGGCATATTTTAGAATTCCAAAGTTGTTGAAGAGACTGTTAAAGATGCTCTTAAGTAATAGCAAATAAAACTTTTCAAATTGAAGTTTGTTGACCTACATGGCAATTTGAAAAGTCTTATTTGCTACTTGAATAATTTTGGCTCCAATACACTCTTCACTTCAATTAATGCAATATCATAAAAAAGAATGAAAATTTTGAAAACATGTGAAATATGTCTATGTATTTAATATATGAAAATTTTAAAAAAAAGGTATGTTTTTAACATTTTCAAGGTAAGTTTTGTTTTTCCAAAGTAAAATTAAATGTTTGAAGAGCCAAAGTCAACTTACTGATGAGAAATCTGGAATTGTGTGTTTGGATGCTGAGAAAGTTAGCTCATAAAATTAGAAAGAAAAATAAATCTGGAATTTTTCTCCTATTTCATTCACTTGAATAATAATAATTGCAGTGATTTACTTTTATAGAAGATAGAAACTTAGATATAAATAATGATCTGTAACTAACATCTAACAACATATAATTACACCAAGATATGCATTGAGACTGGATTAGTACAAAAAAAGAATCCATTTTTAGGCCGCAGGGGGAACCACACATTACCTAAAGATGAAATGTAACATCATTCTCATTTTAGACAGGCCTAATATCACAAAACGTCTCTAAGGTTTACGAAACTATTAGATTGCATCCTGAATGTTTTTTTTTTTTTTTGTCATTCGTGGTCCTCAAGGTTAGTACGTGTGCTCACAAATAGTCCATACCGTTAGGTTCCGTAAAAAACTCCGTTAGTTTGCTGACGTGGCATATATATCTCAAAATATCCTTAAGGTTCACACACCTATCACAAACGGTCCCTATGAATTTTTTTGATTTTTTCATTTAAAATTCATAAAATTTTGGTTTTCTTTTTTAAATTTTATGAATTTTAAATTATTTAAAAATATATATTGTATTTTAAATACATGTGACACTATATTATTGGAGAGGTGGGCTCCACATATATGTCACATCAACAAACTAATGGAGTTTTTAAAAAACAATTTAAAATTCATAAATTTTAAAAATGAAAAAAACCAAGGGTTTAAGGTTCATAAATGGTCCTCAAGGTTAAAATCCTTCTATAAATGGTTTTTTCATTTTTAAATTTTATGAATTTTAAATTGTTTTTTTGAAAACTTCATTAGTTTGTTGATTTGCCATATATGTGGAGCCCACATCTCCAATAATATAGTGTCACGTGTATTTAAAATACAATATATTTTTAAATAATTTAAAAAAGAAAACCAAAATTTTATGAAATTTAAATGAAAAAAAAAAAATTCACATGGACCATTTGTGATAGGTGCGAGAACCTCAGGGATGTTTTGTGATATATATATATGACACGTCAACAAACTAACAGAGTTTTGAAATGAACCTAACGGCAGTGACCATTTGTGAGCACAGATACTAACCTTGAGGACCACGAATGACACAAAAAAAACATTAAGAATGCAATATGATAGTTTCGTAAATATTATGGATGTTTTGTGATATTAAGCCTTTTAGACGATAAAAATTATAATCGTAAATTTTTTTATTTCAGCAATACTATTTATAAAATTTAAATTCAAGCTCTCATATGGATCAAGTCATTATCCATCAAGTTCATAAAATCTCTTAGCTGATCCCATGTTAGAGACGCCATGCTGAGCTAAAGGATCCGTGGGGTCCAAATCTCATGCACCTGGGTTTCAAACCGCGTCCGTAACAGAAACTGTTTGGGCCTAAATTTCACACGCCAGCCCAATTGATTATTGGCCCATGTCAAAAGCAGGAGTTTGGGCTTTGTTTAAAGTCATAAATCAGCCCATATGGTTTTAGAGGCCTAGACCTTTGTAAAACAATTAGCAAGGATTAAAATTCACAGATGAAAGATTAATTGCCAGTAAATGGTGATTTAATCTGGACAAATCACTTTCTAATTGATTTTAGGATTAGGCCTAACTTCTAATCTCTCCAAAGAAAGGCAAAATTGGATAATCACCGTTAATCTCAATTCCAGAGTTCAAATCAACATATTTTTTGGGAAATATCTTTTTTCTCAAAGGCCCACGTGACTCTGAAAGTCAAAGTTTTCAACTGGGCAGAGGAAGTGATGGGGAGTTAAGAAAAAGAGGTTAACCAGAAGGACACTCTCCATGACCATTTAAAATGCCAGAAAAGAAGGGCGGCCAAGTTTCCTTTCTATGCTAATGAGAGCTCTGCATCAAAGCAGGTTGTATTTTCACAAAAAGGCAACAAGAAACAGGAGAGTTGTTTGCCAGAAAAGCCAAAAGGGCCATCATAGAAACTGACTGTTGATGGTTCTTTTTGCCAGATTAATAACTCCCCATTTTTGCGTTGAAAAAGGAAAATCCTTTTCAAAACATCTACCCTCCAGATATTAAAGAATAAACCCTCATTCAAATTCTCTATAAATATGAGAGGAGATGAACAGGGTTAAGGATTGCCAAAAATTCAATCAAAACAAAAACTTTCGAAGTCATACTGACAAAATTCAAAGTCGATCTCAAAAGCCTTCAGACTCTGAAGCAACCAAGCTCTTTGATTTATAAAAGACAGATAAGCCATAACTCAAGTTTCTGACTTCATATCAATTTAAAGAAGCAGTTCACAAAGTAAACGAGACTTCTCTCGTTACAAATTTAGTTCAACATAGGCCAAATCAAGCAAAACTAAGGTCTTTTATAATATGAAAACCTCAACAAATTTACAGAGATGCCTTGATCTATCAGAATTGCCAGAATAGCTCTTGGATGATTCATAATCAAGCAGAACATGTACTATAGTGTAGCTTCAGGTCATCAATCATCAATCCAGCCACTTCCAGCCTTGTCCAGACTGAAGAGATCTCAATTCTGCCTATCCAACAAGCCCCTCCATGGCTTAAACAAATGAAAACTCTGCCAATCTCAACATTGGTATCGATTTCCAGCTGAACCTCATCAGTTGAAGGTGCTGACGTTTGAATCCAGCATAGATACATTCAATCCAGCATGAGTCATAGACAACAATCTAAGCAGAAATCGAAGCCCAATGTTCTGTTGTCCTTTCAGACATGGCAGTTCCCTTTTGTTTTAAGTTGTGTAATAGGCAGTTCTTCTTAAAACAGTTTGATTTATTTTCAATATTCATTTTGGCCAGAACTACTAGTTTTTACTGTGAGAAATTATAAAGTCCTCACCAGTCTGAGGCAAGAAAAGAACTTACTTGGGAGATATTCATCACCCAAATTCACAATCACTTGTTTAAAGTCAGTAACTTAGGGCGCAAGTTATTTATTTTTCATAAGTCTGTTAGGGTTTTTAACTGTTAACAGCACGCTCGCACACCAAAGAAAGTTGACTTATTGACCACAAATGGTTCTCAAGCCAATAAGGAACTTTACCCTCCCATCACAGGATTAAATCACAACTGATGAACAGAAACGCAAAGTTTTTTTTTCTTCTATAAATTATTGTGTCCTCTCCACCCGCCCTCCCCAAATTTGGCTTAAAATAATCTAAAAATTGTCACTCTTTTGATTCATCATTGCATGAATTTCGATTCCTCAATTTTAAAATTCTGAGTAAATCTTTCTTGGATTCGACCAATTGGAGAAGACAAAGATGTTAATTTACAAGCGTGCACTAGCACATGTGCATAACATTAGGGCAACTACATGGAAGCTCACACCTCCTCTCAGGTTTTTTGGGCAAAGAGATTGTCATTAAAACAGAGGCAACAAAACATTACAGACACGGTCATTGCATAAATTCACATCTATAAATACTTATAACTGGATCACACAACATTTTCACCAATGTGTTTCATTGCTTCGAATTTCAAATACCAAAAAACAGTGAGCTCAAATTTAAAATACTGTGCATGCATGGGGGAACCCAACTCTAGCAATGCCTATGGGGCTGCCTCTCCCTCTTATAAAGGAGTCCGAAAGAGAAAATCGGGCAAATGGGTGTGCGAAATTCGCGTGCTGGGAACCAAAACCCGAATCTGGCTAGGCAGCTTCGAGACCCCAGAGATGGCAGCAGCAGCCTACGATGTTGCTGCATTACATTTTCGGGGACTTGAGGCGAGTCTCAACTTTCCACAACTTGTGAGTAGCATGCCTCGCCCCGCAAGCTCGAATGCAGAGGACATACGCATGGCAGCACATGAAGCAGCCTTGAGGCTGAGAAGTAGTCCCGCTGCTGAAGCTCATGAGACTGGGAGCTCCAGCTCGAACGTGGGGCCCATAACGGTGAGGCTTTCGCCGAATCAAATTCAAGCCATTAACGAGTCACCCTTGGACTCGCCCAAGATGTGGATGCAAATGTCTGAGTCTATGATGTTCTCTAGTGCCTTCGAGGATCAGTTGGAGGGTTTGCAAAATGATTCTCTTTGGGATCCTTCCGTAACGTCTACGTAAGGACCACAAACTCTTTCGCTACTTTTAAATCAGCTGTATAAGAGTGTTGTGTGATTTATTTTGTTCTCCCTTGTTTATATGTTTTTTTTTATGGATGAATCCAAGGTATCCCCCACACGTAGGCGAGGACTAATCCCTGGAGCCGGGTCGACCCCATTCGGGGGGAAGCTCTCCTAATGATGGCTGCTCCATCCACAAGGCTCGAACTCGAGACCTCGTTTAAGGGGAATAAACTCCTTACCACTTGAACCACCAAGCGATTGGTCCCTTGTGTATATGTTTGATGTAATGGAAATAAGTAATAATTTGTCATCCTTGTTAGAATAAGAGCGTATGTGCGATCTTACTTTCGATTGACTTTTGTAGAATAAGAGCATATATATATTGTTCTATGGTTCATGTGATGTGCTGTTGACTTTAGGATTGCATTTTGTAAAAATAAATTAAGTGAACACAGGACGGAGCCAGAAAAAAAATTCAATGGGGGCATCTCATTAAAGCTTCACAATGATCAACGGCCAAGAAAATTTCAGTAGTGGGTGAAACCAAATTTTTTTGCAGGTGCCGTTTCTAGTCACACCAAGTCAGTCAAAAATGGAAACAATGGCCAGATACACGACACCAAAGTTAGGCAACAATGGCAAAAAAATGAAGGTCTAGATATGAAGAACATGGAAAAAAAATAAAAATAAAACTAGAAGGGAAGAAGAGGAGTGTACATTTTCAATGGTTCTTGAGTGGAGAGAGAGAGATAGAGAGCTGAGAAAAAAAACAGCAACCATGTTCTTTCTCGCCCATGAATAAAACACACTCAAATTAAAACAAGCGTGACAACAAGATAAAAGAAATTTACACCTCCATAACATGTATTACTCACCCATGAATAAAACTCTATAAATCATTGCTTTAGAAAACCCAAGAAAAAAAATTAATACCTGGAATATATATATATATATATATAAATTCTCTTATGCGGACATCCGGACGTTATTATCGTGCGGACGCAGTGTATTTTGTACTACCTCTCTTTGTTTTCCTGCCTGTTTACAATAGCATCCGCACGATAATAACGTGCGGACATCCGGATAAGAGAATAACTGATATACAGTTTTGCTCACATCAGGATGACTGGATTTTAATTAAAATGTGGACACTAAAGGTGAAACGTCAGATCAATCCAATGGTTATGCAGCTTTGATATGTATTAATTGAAAAAACTTAAAACCACGCGCAGATCAACTCTTTGGTGTTTTTTTTAGTGCTGCTAAACGAACCCTAAAATTAACTAAGGCTTAGTTTGATATTGCTGTGCTTTTTAAAAAAAAACTGCTTCTGCTGTGCTGTGAAAATAAATAGCTGTGAAGTGAAGCAGCAAAGTGTTTGGTAATCTTGATTTTTAAAAATGCTGTGAGTATAAAAAGCAGTGTCATAGTGTTTGGTAAACTTTATTATAGAAGTGCTGTGAGAGTGTATAATGACAATAAAGGGCATGCTGAAATTTTTTTCAAAACCTAAAATTATCATAAGAAATTAAAAATGTATAATTTTTCTCCCTTTTGTTTCTTCCTTTCTTCTTCCTTCTCAGGCCCCATTTCTTCTTTTTTTTTTCTTTCTCCCTCCTCTCCTTTCTCTTTTCTTCTTCCTTCACGGGCCCAATATTTTTTTTCCTCTCCCTCTTCTCTCCTTTCTCCTTTCTTCTTCCTTCACAGCCCCCCCCCCCTTTTTTTTCTTCCAGA
>NW_018921655.1:82405-101525 GCF_002207925.1 Prunus avium | reverse complement strand
GAATCATTTTCAGATCTTAGGGCATTTTTTCCTCTCACATGTATAGCAATGGTCTGCATATATATATATATATATATATATATAACTTAGACAGATAGCGATAGGCCAATTGATGGCCTTTGAGTCATTTTCAGAAAATTCCCACGCCCCTTTCATATATATATATATATATATACAGTCATGATCTCTTGGACCATAGGAGTCCAAGAAATTGTGGTCACTCACCGTTGGATATTAATCCAATGGTTCAAAAAAGTTTCTTAAAAGGAGTGCAAGAGTGCGTGAACCATTGAATTTACATTCAACGGTGAGTGACCTCAAATCTCTTGGACCCCTGTAGTATATAGATATGAATATATATATATATATAGATATGAATGAATTCTGCCATGCCATGCAAACATTGCCCCTTCCAGAAAGGTAAACTGAAAGTACTCATTCCATTCAGAGAGCAATTTTAATGAATTGGTCTGGGTGTTTCCCAATGTTGTGTAAAACCACAGTGGTCAGAGCCCACTAACTTTGCCTTTTGCATATTGCTGAGTGCCGCATGGACCAAATGTTTGAATATGCTGTGGCTCAAAACCAATGACAATATTATATTGTTTGAGTGGTGCTGGGCGTGTGGATGCGGACCACACGATGGCTATACATCATTGATAAATATTGTTTGAGTGCCCCAACTGTAGCCATAATTGAAAAAGCCACGCCATCATGTACTGGGATATTTCTGGATATAAAGGCAACCCATTGAGTGCATTTATATAAATACATTAGTTGAGGCTAACAAACCATTCTATCAGATGCAACTTGATCTGATGTGCCTTCTGCATGAATAGATATGAATAAATATATATTGGTGCACCATATTGTTGAGGCTCAATTATGTATTGTTGAAAGGGGCACCAATATGTATTTATTCATAACCGATGTACAACAATTAAATAGATGCACTTATATTGTTGAAAGCATTCTTATGGGTTGTAATTAATTGCTGTGAATTTTCAACCACACTCAAACATGTTTGCATGGCATGGCAGAATTCATTCATATCTATATATATATATATTCATATCTATATATATATATATATATATATATATATATATATATATATATATATATATATATATATATATATATATATATATATATATATATATATATATATATATATATATATATATATATATATATATATATATATATATATATATATATATATATATATATATATATATATATATATATATATATATATATATATATATATATATATATATATATATATATATATATATATATATATATATATATATATATATATATATATATATATATATATATATATATATATATATATATATATATATATATATATATATATATATATATATATATATATATATATATATATATATATATATATATATATATATATATATATATATATATATATATATATATATATATATATATATATATATATATATATATATATATATATATATATATATATATATATATATATATATATATATATATATATATATATATATATATATATATATATATATATATATATATATATATGTAGACCATAAATGGCGTGGGAATTTGCTGAAGATGACTCAAAGGCCATCAATTGGCCTATTGCCATTTGTTTAAGTTATATATATATATATATGTGTGTGTGTGTGTGTGCAGAACAAAAATGGCGTGAGAATTTGCTGAAGATGACTGAGAGGCCACTAATTGGCCTATTGCCATTTGTTTAAGTTATAAAGAGAAGAGGACCGCCAACTGAACACACAAAATCTATCTCTTTATCCTGTACTTTTCAATTCATAGTCTAGGATTTTATCTTTCAAGCTATTCAGATTATCCGAGTTCTTCGTTTTTCTAGTGTAAGCTTACTTTCTTGCAATTTAATTCCAATTGTCTTTACATTCGAATTTAATTCAAGTCTTTATCGCTTTAATCTATTTAATCGCATTTAAATTTTTGTCATTTCATTTCCTGCATTTACATTCACTACACTTATCACAAAAATCCTAAAAATAGTCATACAAAGCTCAATCATCCTTGACCTCAAGGAAGAAAAAGAACCTAGACCAAGAGGAGGTTCCTTGCTTGGTCGATCAATTGTTTGATTAGAAGTCAGAAGCGCAAACACACTCACACAATCTTTCCATCCAAGTCATCAAGTGGTTTGGTGGTGGCACGCCTACGCATCTCAAGAGAAGAAGGACCAAAAACTCCTTCCATCGGCCTACCCGGCCGAAAAGAGGGAAACACGACCAAATATCTCAGACATATTGACATAAGATGCAGTTTGAGGTCGTTGAGGTCGTTGAGGTTGTTGAATGCCTAATTCTTTACGTAGAAACTGGTACTTTTTTCTTTCCTCATAAATCTAAGTTAACTTATCATTCAGATCTTTTATTTTCAGAGCAATGTCACGGCGAAGAATCACCCGACTGACTTTACCAAAACAAAGGCAACGGGAGAAACTAGAGAAACGTACCTTCTTCTTTGTAACAAGAGCATTTGGACCACCTTCTCTTTCTTGCTTGTCAACTTGTTGTTTGAGAATGTCTGTGTTCCACTCATCCAGCACATCCACCATCTGGTAGGATACATCTTTGAGCTCATCCAACCAGATTTTGACTGCTTGATCCGTCACTTGCCTTTGCTCTGCATCCTCAAGCACAGCTTGAATAACTCGGAGAGTCCGAGTGAATTTCTCAACATCTTCCTTAACGTTCAAAACATGTTTCACCCCTCCTCCTATGTATTCATAGGTTGTCGAGGCCAACCGTTCTAGCAGCACGGAAATGAGCGCATCAGCCATTATTTTGAGCTTTAGAAAATGGTTGACAGCATTGTTTATGAACAAGAACTGATTGCAGGATGATTGTTTGTGTTGTAGTGTTCCCTTTCTGCTGCCCAGTTTATATGCTGAGTAAGTCTTCAAGGCAAACTCCAAGGCAAAAGAGTGGCTAGTATATTATACTTTTCTTGTTCTCGGAAAAAAAAATATATTATACTTTTCTTGTTTGGGTTATGCTAACTTTTAAATTAAGTTTCTGTTTATTGTAAAATCACCTTTCTTCAAAAAAAGAAAAAGAAAAAGGGTTTCTGTTTATTGTTGTCTAGAGTGGGTTATGCTAACATTCCCTTTCAAGTCTCTCAAAATTGTCATTTATTAGATTTGAACTCAAAACTTTCTTCAATAATATTGAAACTGAATGTCACTTTCTTCAATAATATTGAAACTGAATGTCACTTTCTTCAATATATATAAGGACAAGACTTATTTTTAAGGCTCAATTCCAAGTGGCACTTATAACTTATATGTATAGATATAGATAATGAATCACAAATTTCAAGTGGCATTTTCCAGTGGCGTCGGCGGTGGTGGTGGGGGTTGTTGGGGTTGATGTCTAAATTTTGAGAAAACAACTTAAAATCTCTAAGGTGTTTTGTGGCTCCCTCCAAAAAAGAGTTAGAATGAGAGAATGGAAGTCAGAATCACAATGAGAGATAATGGCAGAATCTGAAAAAGGCAACGAAGTAGTGCTGGTGCGCTGGAAAGTGCAGCCAACTTTGAGGAAAGTAATTGGAGTTGAACAACTTTGAAGAAGCTAGAACCACACAGACTTCTTAAAGGAACTGTTACACGAATCTTTATCCCAAAAGTTTAAGGAGGCTTATCTGTAATGGAGGGGCAGCTTCTGCCTTTCATGATTTCAATTCAAGAGCCATTATCTTTTGACTAATTTTCCACTTTTCCTCAACCTGTTTTTTCCTTTTTATTTATTACATTATCTTCTTATTTGCTTTTTTTACTACACCCCTTTGTCTATCAAATGAAATCATAGTTTTATTCTTTTTATCTGGGAAATTAAAATTTTATGCTTGCTGTTATTAAAGTTGGGAAATTATATATATGTTTTTTCTTTTTGGGTTAAGAACACACATCAAATCAAAGTGTTTTTTTACCTAAGGCAAAACACACACCTTCGATAGATCAGAAATAACTTGGAACAGCAAATACAACATTCATCACCTTCTTCAACAGCAAATACAGAAACAGAATGAAGGCAATTCAACCTGTTTGTTATAGCCGCCAATACATTTTGGGTTTTTGTGAATAGCATTCGTCTTCATTGTCGTTTAGAGAGAGGGCGGTTTTTTTTTTGTTTTTTTTTGGGTCGAAGAGAGGGTGGTTCAATCACTGTCAATGTAACAAAAAAGAAAAACAATTGTTATTTATTAGATTTGAAGTCAGACAGAACTATCTCTTCTGCTATTATTTTTTAAGTTAATTTCAATTTAGTACCTTAAACTATTTTAAAGCATATTAGCGTACCCGTGTTTTCAATTTTACTAAACACTAATTCGGTAAAACATAAATAATTAAATATGAAATGAGTGTCCGTGTGAGATAGCTTCAGGATGTTTTCGTGTCGTATCTCAAGTGATTACCTAATAAAGACGTAAATAGGAGGAGGCGCCACATCAATCAAATATATGCAGACACAAGGCTCTTGTTGAGGATGTGTCCGTGTGAGATAGCTTCAGGATGTGTCCGTGTGAGATAGCTTCAGGATCTTTTTTGTTCCGTGCGTACTATCTGTTGAAGAAGTCACAAGGCTCTGATTGAGTTCCGCAGAAAGTATCGTCATTCTGTTATATGTAGCTCCATTAATTTACATTCAGTTGTTCTCCGAAAGCTTAAGGTATACGTGCAGTTACTTTTCTCAAAAGTATACATATTCTTGCTCCAAATCTAAAATAAACTTTCTAAACTTCAGCGCCGCATCTGATGACAGCCTTCGAAATGAAAACAAAACATGAATTTCTTATCCAGTAACTCTTTCAGTTGCATACTATGAGGCTAATGTATCTGACATTCCAGTGGGGCTTTCCATTTACCTCTCCAGGTGAACATTCCAATCTATTGCACTGGTTCTCGCCTGTTTTTGCAAACTTTGCCGCATTATAAATGCGACGGCACATTCTTCCTGTTGCACAGGCCTCATTGATTTCACAGGGGATGAGGACCAAGCTTGGCATTTTGAGTCTGCACAATAACCACATCCTATAAAAATGAGGACACACTTACAAAGTTACATATAAGAGGTGATCTTTATACAAAAGATAGAATGATATTTCATCAAAACAATCAGGCCAGGCAAAAAAGAAAGTTTTCTAATTAATTATTTAGTGATTTGGAGGGGGAGAAAAAAGGAGACCTCAGTTCCCTTCAAGCACGTGGGAGGATTCCAGACTTCAATTCTGCAATCTGAAATCGATAACAAGGTTTTCAAATTGCTTAATTTGCTGATGAAAATTATGTGTGCGCGCACGCTAATCTAGTTGGATAGGAGAAACATAAAAATTGAACAACTTCAATTTTATGGGAGGAAAAACATATCCAAGTATTATCAATCCTGAAAGACATACAAGCTAGCTAATAGAACTAAGATTGTGATGAGAAACAACCTTATGCACCACTTTTACATTCTTTAACAAAAGGGCATTCATTAACAATTATCAACCTTCAAACCCAAATATAATAAGATCTTGGCATGGTTCCGTTATATTAAAAAAATCTTAAAACCTTACTCAACCACACATTGGCCAAAAAAGTCCACAATAATGGATCATCATTACCATTAGCATAAAAGAAAAAGATCAGAAGATTCAGAACTCAATTCTTCAATATTATGTGGTGCCTAGCTATTCTACTTCTAAGATCTATCTTGGCAACAATTAAGCATGCTAAGAAGAAATATATATATCAATCTTTTGTTAAATTTCATGCAACATTATCATGAATTTACCAAAAAGTCAGAGACACTATCCAATCTTCCAGATTTGGGAAAATTCATTATGGATAACATTTAACCATGACTATATGCCAAGTTCCAATATCCTAATAGCCAGTAAGTGCACCATAGGTTAACCATACAATGAAAGAACCATTTCATCATTCACAGTATTGGAAGACAGGGCTACAGTCAATTGGCGTTTAGCCTCTTAGGGTAACAAAGTTATATGAATGTTTATATAGCACAAAAGGCAAAGGGGAAGGTAAACATAATTCATCTTTTTCCCTTATAAATGACAAAAGAAATATTCACAGGAAAAAACCAGAACAAAATATTCAATAAAAGTTATAAAAGAAAACTTCAAGTGACCTCAGGGCCTTCTCGAGTTACCAATCTCTTATAATCCCAATGGCACGTACAACTTTCAAGAGCACCAGAGACTGAGGATATACATTCAAGCATAAACTAACCATATCGAATTTTATAATTACCTCTTTCTCTTTTCTTTCCTTTCCATAATTCTTGCGCTCAGAGTCAACGCGAGCGGGATTATTCGTAAACCTGTAATTATTAACAGCTCTTCTGGCGTGGGTTCGAGGCCCTGCGGCATTGGTTTTCTGCACTTTAACTTCTACTCTTCTGGCGTGGGTTCGAGGCCCGCTTGTGTACATCAATGATTACAGTTTTACCTTGGTTTTTTTTTTTTTTTTTTTCTATTGTAACAGCAACAATAAAAGAAATAATTCATGTCTCCTCCTTCTTAAACTCTTATTTTCTACTAAGTAATAATCATTACCAATCTATGGCTTTGGCTCTTATTTTTTCAATCCTTTAATTTTATTTTTTCCAATATCAAAAATTGAAAACACTAACACCTAAATTCATAAAGGACTAAGGAAAAAAAAAAATATCATAAAGAGCACTCAAAATCAAATAGTCAAATTGAAATCTCAATTTAAATTCAGGTATATATCTAAATTTCAGTCTACATGACTTGTCTCATTATGCTGATTGTTACAAGTCTTTATATATCTAAATTATACTCTATACAAGTCTTTATATAGTTAATGAGCACTGAAAGGAAAACCTAGTCTTTATACTGAACAAACTGGTATTTAAGTTTCTCAAATTGAAATGTCAAAAAATTTATAAATTTGATTTGTGATTTGCATGCTAATTGATGATTATTTTTTATTTAAAAAATAAAATTGTTGCATGCCACGATATAAGTTTGTGTTAGATAATGTGATTTTTTACCCATATGAAATAAAATGAAAAAGAATGCATTTAATGCTATATTGTAATTCTAAATTGTTAATGGGGATAATATGGTCATGAAAAATGCATATTTAATGTTGGCTCATTTTCCTAAACTTTCCCATAAGGAGGAAAACAAAACCCAAGGGGGAAAGATGACTTCACTTTCCCCTTACTTTCCCATGTGCAAGGCATCGATTTCCCATGTCTAGACTTACCAAACATGGGAAAGCAATTGATTTCTCATCCATAAGTCTCTTTTCCCATGAATCAAACGGGGCCTTACATCTCCAGAAGTTATAAACTTGAGTTTTTCTCCTATAGTGAGGAGATGTAAAAAGGACATGAAAGGAAATGATTTTATATTAAGTTGCAGCAAAATGATATTTTTGGTGTTTTGATAGCTATCTCACCTTTTATATATTTGGTGCCCATCACTTTTACATTATTTCTCCTCCTTTTCAGCATATGAAGCTCAACAAATGGAGATGTAAAATTAAATATGAATGTTGGAGCAACTTCCGATAACTCTCGGTACATCTCCCTTTACACTTTTACAATAGAGATGCTCTTAGAGCACTTCCACTCATTTGCTATGGCAAAGGGCAAGAGCAAGGCAAGGGCTGTTACTATTCACATGAATAGTGGCAGCCATTGCAAAAGGTTGTGGTGTTTCCACTCATTGCCATGACAACCACTATTCACATGAGATATGAGGAGAGGAATTTGTATAGAGTTTTGGTGTGGGAAGTGAAGAATATGACTTAGTATTTATTTATAAAAAAATTTCTGAAATTTTTAGTATTTTTTAAATTTTTTTTGGTGTGGTCAGGCTGGTTTCGCCTATGGGCTGGCCCTGTCTCGTGGGGCCCATAGCTTGCCAGGGCAAGCTTGGCCCGCTGCAAACTGTTACCTGGGCTAAGGCCATCTCCAGTCATAGGGCTAAATGTAGTCCAGGGCTAAAAATTTAGCCCTAAAAAATATTAATTTTTTAAAGAATAGTGCAGGGCTAAATTTTTCTATCTCCAGCCATGCAGGGCTATATTTTAGGATTCTTCATATTTTATTATATATATACACCTATGACATCAACTTACTTTATTATTGGCTTTTAAAAAGCAAATGCATGGGCCCACAAAAAATTGGCATAGACTAAAGGTGGGCTATATGTGGCCTAGTTGGAGGGCTAAAGGGCCAAATGTGGCCCTCCAAATTTGGCCAAAATTTTATTTAGCCCATGGTTGGAGATGGATTTTGCATTATTTTAGGGCTATATTTGGGATTTAGCTCATAACTGGAGATGGCCTCAGACCTGTCCTGCCAGGGCTGGGGGCTATGGCTGGACTTGCTCTCATCTCATACATTAATAATCGGGTAGATGGAAGTCAGTCCTCATCTTTATGGCTTCTAAACATTTCTCATTTACGTTGCCATGTAATGCTGGGGCAGGTGGATACAACTCCTCGCTTTTTATGCCTTTCATTTATATTTGATATACTTTTCAGATAATAATGAAATAAGAATCTCCAAGCAGACAACCACCAAGGGCTTTCACACTTTGGAGAAATTATACAATAGTACAGTACTACCACGTGTCAGTTACAGGTGGTAGTACGCACCAATTGTATAATGACATGTGGCATGGCTGCTTTTTAAGAGAGAGAATGTTAACATCCAAATTTAATTATAACACCGTTAGTAACCAACTCTCTTTTTTGTTTTTGTTTTAAAATATAAAAAAGGAACCCTAAAACATAATTACTTTTATCGAAATTTGTACCACTGTTATGAAAAGAAGACTTTTGCAGCCATTTATTTTTTCGGTCAAGCTTACAGCTATAAAACTATGGATAGTGACAGAGGTAAACAAATATCCTTGATTTGTGTTTGCAATCGTACTTTTTTATTTTATTACTGTAGCTTTTATTTGTCGATTGCTGCAGCTGCAGTTTTTTTTTCTTCAGTCTATTGCTGCCTTTTTTTTTCTGTCGATTGCTGCAGTTTTTGTTTTTCAGTCTATTGCTGCTTTTTTTTTTTTTCTGTCGATTGCTGCAGTTTGTTTTTTCAGTCTATTGCTGCTTCTTCTTTTTTTGTCGATTGTAGGAGGTTATACAGGTTGTTTCTCTTATATATATATATATAATTATTATTATTATCATTATTTCTATGTTATATAAGATGATGTTGTGGGTTGTGTCAGTATTCATTGATGTTGAAAGTGATGAAGAAAACGTAAGAGAAAAAGATCCAATGATCGTTAACCGTGTAGAAAATATTGATGAAGATTTGCTTGGAAGGGTTGTGTCCACTGAAGAGGAAGCTTATAATCTCTACAACAATTATGCTACGAGAGTTGGATTTAGTGTTCGGAAGGGACAAAAGAGATACAATACCAAAAAAGTTCTACGGCAATTTAGTTATCTTTGTTCAAAAGAAGGTTTTCGACTAGATAGTGACCCTTCGGAATTGAGCAAGGTTAGCAAATTAGAGACAAGAACAGGTTGCGAAGCTAGCATTCGATTTGCATTTCAGGATGAAGATGATACGTGGAAAGTTTCTCATTTTGTTCCTGAGCATAACCATGAACTTGCTAAGCCAGAAGAGAGGCAATTTTTGAGATCAAATAGAAAAGTTTCAGATTCAAATTTGGGTGTCATTAAAACAATGGTGGGTGCAGGAATAAGGACCACAAATACATATTCTTATTTAGCAGAAGAAGTTGGCGGGTCTCAAAATGTTGGTTTTACAAAAAGAGATTGCTACAATGTTGTGAACAAGGAGAAAATGGCCATGATTGAAGCAGGGGATGCTCAAAGCTTGATGAACCTTTTCAAGCGCAAACAAGCTGAAGATCCTATGTTCTTTTACACAGTTCAAGTTGATCAAGAAAATCGAATGACAAACTTTTTTTGGAGAGATGGAAGGTCACGAATTGACTATGACTGTTTTGGAGATGTGGTAGTATTTGATACTACTTATCGAACTAATAGGTATAACATGATATGTGCTCCTTTTGTCGGCGTCAACCACCATTGGAAAAATGTACTATTCGGTTGTGCTTTCTTATTGGATGAGAAAACTGATTCATTTATTTGGTTATTTGAGACATTTTTAGAATCAATGGGAGGTCGAAAACCAAAGACTATTTTTACTGATCAATGTCAGGCAATGGCAAATGGCATTCAAAATGTTTTTCCTGGGGTATGTCATCGTTTATGCTCGTGGCACATATCTCAGAATGCTGCAAGAAATTTGGGAAGTTATTATGGTAATCAAGAGTTTAACCATATGTTCAATAAGTGTCTTCAAGGATATTGTGAGACAGAATTGGAATTTCAATCTATTTGGGATGACTTATTGGCAAAATTCAACCTTACAGGCAACCCATGGTTGATGACACTATATAATCTTCGTGCAAAATGGTGTCCAGTATTTAGCCGGCATATTTTTACTGCTAGGATAAAATCTTCACAAAGAAGTGAGAGCACAAACAATGTTTTTCATCAAATGTCTACTAAGACAATGAGTCTTACTCAATTTGTGCATCACTATGATAAACAAGCGGAAAAAATGCGTTCAAGTGAATTAGAAGAGTCTTTTCGTTGCAATCAAGGACTCCCTTCTAGAATTGCCAAAAGCAGTGGAATTTTGAATCATGCTGCTACTGTCTACACAAGGAAAATATTTAAATTATTTGAAAAGGAGTTTGTAGATAGTTTGGCAGTGATGATGCATGAGGTTGGAAGTGATAGCACAATTCACTCATTTCAACTTAATGAAGAGGGTCACAACAGAGTTTACCTTGTCGAACTAAATTCATTCAATTGCACTATTTCATGTAGTTGCAAAATGTTTGAATCTATGGGTTTATTGTGTCGTCATGCTCTAAGGGTACTAAATCTGAAGATTTTGAAGGAAACAAATAAGATCATAGTTGGAATTGATACACAAGTATGTAAATAAGAGATTGCTAGAGCTCAATTACCTTCTTTTTATGCTGATGTTTGGGATCGTAGCAGAAATCTTGGCCCACTCTCCATTGCCTTCTTCGTAATGCTCTGCAAGTCTCCGACATCTGCCAATCTCAAGAGTCTGCAGTGGTGTTTTGAAGAGGAAGTATGGCAGTGCTTTTAGCATTCCGCACCTCTCAATTCTTAACTCAGAAAGGCATGGCATGATTGTAATTTCAGAATCCTCTTTCGTCCACTCTTCCACGCCTTCCCACTCTTCCCAATTCGGGAGGTCGTAAAATAATGCGAACAATTAGTTTTACTTTTAGTACAAAATTAAAAAGGAAAGTACCTTTTAAAGAAGATGATCAAAGTACCTTTCATACTCATCTCAAGATTATATATGCCGCAGACAGATGTTTTCATAAATGTGCTTTGCGAGTCACCATCCTCTGAAGATTTTGAAGGAAACAAATAAGATCATAGTTGGAATTGATACATAAGTATGTAAATAAGAGATTGCTAGAGCTCCATTACCTTCTTTGTATGCGGATGTTTGGGATGTGAGAAATCTTGGCCCACTCTCCATTGCCTTTTTGGTAACGCTCTGAAAGTCTCCGAGAGTATAAGATCTCAAGAGTCTGCAGTGGTGTTTTGAAGAGGAAGTCTGGCAGTGCTTTTAGTAAAGGGCAATGTCGAATTGTCAACTCAGAAAGGCATGGCATGATTGTAATTTCAGAATCCTCTTTCGTCCACTCTTCCACGCCTTCCCATTCCCAATTCGGGAGGTCGTAAAAGTGGAGTTGTTTCAATTTTGGGAATAATATCAGGGGTGGTGATCTGATTCTAAATGAGGTTTGATCTTCTAATCCCAAAAATTCAACACCGACCTTTCTCACTCCATCCATCCCGGATAGGTTCAGTGTTTCAAGGCACTCCAATTTCCCAAGAGGCCAAAGTTCACACTCTGTCCCCCAACTAACACTAAGGAATCTCAAATGGTGTAAAGACTGAATCCAATTGGGCCCCGTGGTGCCATTATAATCCCAAATATTTAAAGATTCCAAATCTGGGTGCGGTCGCAAGGCATTCAGTATTTCTATACTACTACTATTGTTCGTCTGCCTTTGAAAATCAACGGTGAGATGAAATAGCTTTTTGTCCCACAATTGTGCTTTCTCAACCTCGCTCTTATCTGTCGCATCCCCCACAAGTTCTATTCTGAGACTTCCCTCAAGGTTCAACTTTCTCAGATCCCCAATTTGGAATGCTTTATCGTTGTCGCCACCACACCGACACACATCTAGTGTTTGCAAACTTGTTAATCTCCTTATCCCTTTGGGCAAGAATTCCAGAGCTACACACAACCAAACCTCAAGATGCTTTAAGCTAATCAAGTTTCCCATTTTTTCAGGCAAGTTTTTAAGTCCACCATAGAAACAACGAAGGCGCAAGGTAGACAAATTGTACAAACCACAAATACTGTCCGGTAATTTCTCCAAATCTTCATTGTAAGACAAATCAATATGCCTCAAATGTATCAATTCACCAATCTCCTCTGGGAGTTCTTTGATGGAATTACCACTCAAATTTAATGTCCTAAGACATTTCAATTGTAAAATTAAATTTGGGTCTATGGTAGTAATTCTTGAATCAAAAGTTGCGAGCGTGCGAAGATTTTTGCAATTGTAAGATGAGATAGAAAGTGGACCTTCAGGAACATATCTCAAGGTCAAATGACGAACCTTATCACCCAATACATTTGATTCGCTGATAGTTTCCTCGCCATGATAGATAATCAAACACTCATTCTTGGTGAGAAATTGCACAAAGTCATGCACAATATCATGCATTTTGCAACTTGTAATGGTACCAGTTTTAAGATCTTCATCAAAATCCTGGAAAAATGATCGGGCCACTAAGTTGTCAAAAACTGCATCACCCGTTGTTCCCTTACTTTTATTCCCTTTCGAAATAATATAATCTTGTGCCATCCAGAGATTAATCAAATGATCTCGTTGGAACTCGTAATCTTTAGGAAAAGTAGCACAATATAAAAGGCAGCATTTAATTGTTGGGGCCAAATCATTATAACTTAAGAATAGGTGTTGGAAAACTTCTTGCTCGACTTTCTCTAGATCCCATATCTTACTATTCAAAATACCCTTCCATTCTCTCATTGTTCTTTTATTCTGCATGAGACTACCTAAAGTCTTTGCAGCAAGAGGCAAACCCTTACACTTCCTTACAATTTTCTCACTTATATCTCCAAATGCCTCATCTACATTCCCATCAGAAAAGGCCATATGATTGAAGATTGCCAAACAATATTCATCACTCAACCCTTCCAGATTGATCATGTTTGGTGTTGCTCTCATCATATTAGCAACCTCTAGTTTTCTTGTGGTGACCAATATTCTGCTGCCTTTAGCACCACTTTGGATTAATGGTACCTTTAATTGTTCCCACTTTTTAGGATCATCGGTCCATACATCATCCAAGACAAGGAGAAACTTTTTGCCCCGGATGGATCTAGACATACATTGCAAGACCTCATCCAATTCATTTGAACTTGGGGCGTAATCGCCACTAATGGCTTTAGCGATCTTAATCTCATCAAAAGGGTCTGAAACACAAACCCATTTTCTGATCTCAAAATGGGCTTTAACATTGTCATCATTATAGGCTAGTTGGGTCAAAGTGGTCTTACCCATGCCTCCCATCCCTACAATAGGGATGATAAGGAGCCCCTTTTTTTCTTCACTACCATCACCCAACAACTTTGTTATCAAAATATCCTGTTCCTTTTCACGACCAAATGTCTCAGACATATTGACAAAAGATGCAGTTTGAGGTCGTTGAGGTTGTTGAGGTTGTTGAATGCCTAATTCTTTGTGTAGAAACTGATACTTTTTTCTTTCCTCATAAATCTCAGTTAACCTATCATTCAGACCTTGTATCTTCTGAGCAATTTTATGATGATGAATTACCCGACTCAGTTGGCCAAAACAAAAGCAACGGGAGAAACTAGAGAAACATACCTTCTTATTGGGGGGAACAGGAGCATTTTGTTCTCTTTCTTGCTTCTCAACTTGTTGTTTCAGAATGGCAGTGTTCCACTCATCCAGCGCATCCACCATCTGGTAGGATATATCTTTGAGCTCATCCAACCAGATTTTGACAGCTTGATCCGTCACTTGGCGTTGCTCTGCATCCTCAAGCACAGCTTGAATAACTCGGAGAGTCCGAGTGAATTTCTCAACATCTTCCTTCACGTTCAAAACAAGTTTCACCCCTCCTCCTATGTATTCATAGGTTGCAGAGGCCAAGCGATCTAGCAGCATGGAAATGAGCCCATCAGCCATTTTGAGCTTCAGAAAACGGAAAAAAAGGAGATAGGAAAGTGATATCAAGAAGAAAGAAATGCTGGATATGGTATAGTGCTATGATTGCATGTCTTCTGTATCCAGTTCACATAGAGAATAAGTGTTCAAAATCCGAGTCAAAACAAAAACCTCGAAGCCAATTATTTAATTTCAAATTCCACGCACCCTCTCTGGTTTGATGGATTTTTCTACTTGCGTTAAAGTTGGCTTTGTCTAAGCGTGGGGAGGAGGAACCGAGAAAAAATAGTTAAGTAATTCTGGTAGTGCTGGCACAATTAGTAATTTGCGCTGTTGGGTGACAAGAACAGGTGCTTACCCCATTACCCAAGGGATTAAAATAATTTCATGGACAAAAATAATGTCGAAATCTGTGTTTGCTTTTTCTTTTTTAATGCAAAGTAAAATATAAAAAAGCTCATTTAGTTGTATTTTCAATATAAATTGGTAAAGCCCACGTGACTCATGTGAGGCTAAAACCTAGGATGCTGCTGCCTTTCTTGACCTTCATTTACTTAAGGGAGTTTCTTTGAGCGAAAATTCTAGTATACATCAAAGGGGGCCTTCTCCAATGCGAACTCTAAGATGCGAACTCGTTGCGAACTTTTGTTTTTAACCGTTGGATGGCTTGTGTGGTTTTATTTTCTTTCTTTTCGCTCTTCTTCCAACGGTTAAAAACAAAAGTTCGCAACGAGTTCGCATCTTAGAGTTCGCATTGGAGAAGCCCCCTACATCAAAGTATCGATTCATCAACTTGTTGGACCGGTTAGATTTGAATTATTTGATCTAATGGTCCAGAATAAATTGTGGAAAAACAAAAACAAAAAAAAGCACCTAAAATGGGGAACCGATAGTTGAGGGTTGCTTTTCTCACACGTGACTACCTCAGTGATTTTCTAATTACTCCATCTCGATCCTCCATCTACCTCCCCATCGCCCAATGCCCCTCCCATGTCCGGCGAACGCGATCCTCCCCCTCCCTTCCTATCGGACATAGCCACAACAGCAACCCTTATCTCCTCTAGCCCCTGAAATCTCTCCGCCCCTCTATGTCTCTCTCTATTTCATCTGGGTTGGGTGTTCTCCCTGCCTTAAACCTCGCCCCTCGCGTACATCAAGTATGTTGCTCTTATTCCAACCAAGGTCTTAAATATCGATAGTTTCGGAAACATCGGTGGTTAAAAAATACGGAAATATTGATATCGATAAAAATTGAATGAAAACCATGGAAATTGTGATAAATACATGGAAATTTTTAATGAAACTTTAGAAGAAGTTTATTTAGTAAATCATCTATTATTTTGACACAAAAAATTGGAAAGAAATGCATTGCATAGTGGGTTTGAGTGATTTAAGTTGATTATATTGCTAGCTGACAAATTCTGTGACTTAGAAAATCTGGAGTAATTAATGAAAGAGAATTAAACACCCCATAGTAATTTATTTATCATTTTTTTAGTATAATATTTTACACTTTATAAATTGCATGGTAAGATACATGAGTAACCTTATTTCACATTATTCATTGGACATGGTACACGTTCTTATATTTATTATTGATCAAAAATTGAAAAATAATTAAAGATGTAAACCAACTTGATTTTTCATGAGATGAAGCAGATCTTCCTGAACCATTTCATGATTCAAACGGACAGACTGTACTCTGCCGACGACCTATATACCGTCCGGCAGAGAGATGATGAGCCGTTGCATGAGTACGCCGCGCGTTTCAGCAATGAATATTCGAGGTGTCCAGATACCGACGACAGGGCAGCCTGTGGCGCCTTCAAGAGTGGCCTATGGTCCTCACACTTTCGGTATCTGGTACACAGCAGCAACTGGCGTACGTACGACGAGCTCATGAAGCAAGCGGCAATCCATGCAAAAGCCGAATACTTCAATTCGAAGGCCGAGCCCACGGCTCGGCAGAACAAACCTCTACAGCATTCCGCAATGGCGCAGATATCGCCGTTCGCGCCAACGGTGCGACCTGCCGAATACACTGAGAGCCACAAGTGCAAAGACACCGGAAGATCTCAAAAGGGGCATTCCAAGAAGAATAAGGGCAGGTACGACAAAGACAGCTACCGAGCGCCGCTACCTGCGCACAATCAGGGGACGGAGGTGTTCACTCTACTCAACGCCTCCTATGAAGCGGTCCTGATGAACGAAAATGAAATCATCCCAAAGCCAGCCTTCCGGAAGCCCAGTCGGCAGGACAGCCGCGATACGGAAAAATTCTGTCGGTACCACCAGCAGAACAACCACAACACTGAGGACTGCATAAGCCTGCGAAAAATCGTCGAGAGGCTCATTTGGGAGGGCAAGTTGGACCAATATATCACCAGGCCCCAGCAGGCTCCGGTACCGAACGCCAATCGTCAGATCAACATGATCAGCACCATCAGCGGCGGCCCGACTCTCGCAGGAGCGAGTAACCGGTCAAGGAAACAGTATGTCAGGGCGGCACAGTACCCCCAAGTCCTCGGCATCGAGAGCAACCGGCACACCAAGATGCCGAAGGTATGCTGGGAACCCATTACTTTCTCCGAAGAAGAGGAAGAAGGGATACTATTCCCTCATGACGACCCCATGATCATCCGAGCCGAGATTGCCGAGTTCGATGTTGGCCGAATCCTAATCGACACCGGCAGCTCGGTAAATGTCATTTTCGCCGATGCATTCAAGGAGCTCGGAGTGGATGAGAGCCAAATCAATCGGCAACTCTCGCCCCTTCTAAGTTTTTCAGGGGACTTAGTCCAGCCAATCGGTAGTGTCAGCCTGCCAATTGCCTTCGGCGTGGCTCCACGAAGAACCATGGTTTACGACCAATTCCTCGTAGTGGACTGTCCCACGGCATATAATGTCATAGTCGGCCGAACGGCACTCACAGCGATAAAGGCCCACTTGTCCCCCCACATGCTCTTCATGAAGTTCCCCACCTGCTACGGCACCGGAGCAATCCGGGGCGATCAGCTGAGCGCTCGGAACTGCTATGCCACGGCATTGAAATCGGCAGCCCCTCAGAAGCAAAAGGAAACCTTCACAGTGGTGGATATGCCGAACGGTAATGAAGCGGTGGATGATCCTAGAGAAGAGGCGACCACTCCGGTGGCACAACATTCCGAAGATCTGGAAACCGTGGCACTGGATGAAAGTTGGCCCGACCGGCGCGTACAGATCGGCACCATGCTCAGCGCCGCCCTCCGAGCCGAGTTCATCCAATTCCTTCGGCAGAATTAAGAGGTTTTCGCCTGGTTCTATAACGATATGCCGGGCATATCCCCTGACATCATTAGCCACAAATTGAGCATATCACCGGCCTTCAAACCGGTTAGGCAAAAACGCCGATCCTACAATGCCGAACGGTATGAGGCTATGAAAAACAAAGTGGATAAGCTGATGACCATTGGCTTCATCCGGGAGGCCATATACCCAGAGTGGCTGGCCAACTCTGTCATGGTTCGGAAGGCAAACGGCGGGTGGCGAATGTGCCAAGACTACACCGACCTCAATAAGGCCTGCCCGAAGGATAGCTTCCCATTGCCACGCATCGACCAGCTGGTTGACGCCACTGCCGGTCACGAATTGCTCAGCTTCATGGACGCATACTCTGGATACAACCAGATTTTCATTCACCCTGCCGATAGCGGGCACACGGCGTTCATAACAGACAAAGGCCTCTACTGCTACAACGTCATGCCGTTCGGCCTGAAGAATGCGGGGGCAACCTATCAGAGGCTGGTCAACCGAATCTTCGCCGAGCAGATCGGCAGCACAATGGAGGTGTACGTAGATGACATGCTAATAAAGAGCCGAACGGCAGGTGAGCATCTGGCGAACCTTTCCCTCATGTTCGGCATCTGGCTTCGTACTCAACCCAACGAAGTGTGCCTTCGGCGTATCTTCTGGGAGATTCCTCAGTTTCATGATCAGCCAGAGGGGTATCGAGGCAAACCCCGACAAAATCAAAGTCATAATCGACATGGAGGTGCCGAAGACACAAAAGGACATTCAGAGCCTTACCGGACGAGTGGCAGCCCTCACTCGCTTCATCTCAAAGGCTACAGACAAGTGTGCACCGTTCTTCAAAGCCTTGAAAGGGAGCAAACACCAGATAGAGTGGACTGCCGAATGCGATAAGGCATTTCAAGACTTGAAGGACTACATTAGCAGAGCGCCACTACTTTCCAAACCCCTACCCGGGGAAATACTCTCCCTGTATCTATCGATATCCAACACTGCCGTCAGCTCAGTGCTGATCCGGATACTGTCTGCCACGCAAATCTCACGGCCTGGAGTTCCGGGCTGAGGGGATGTGCGTTAACACGCGGTTTCCTGCTTTTGGGTGCGGTGCGGTTGTGCGCGGGCGTGCCAGCACGGTCTACCGTGCGTCGATGTGTTGATGAGTGTTGGATGGATAAGTGGTGCGCCTGTTTGATCTGTCTTCCTAGTTAAACGATTGTAGCCGAGAGAGGAACTGGTCTCGGCTGTTAGGTTCACGGCCTGAACTACAAGGCCGTTGAGTGATGGTGTTGGTGGTGGGTTTTGGGCGGTGCTCCGGCGCGCTGCTCAGGGAGCGACGGTCGTGTGATATAAGGGGTGAGTGAACGAACAACAAGGATGGTGCTCCGGCGCCTTGAAAATCAAGGGTCGTATGATATATTGATGAATGGATTTTCCTTACAAT
>NW_018921655.1:2639-72501 GCF_002207925.1 Prunus avium | reverse complement strand
CTTCCCAATTCGGAAGGTTGTAAAAGAATGCGAACAATTAGTTTTACTTTTAGTACAAAATTAAAAAGGAAAGTACCTTTTAAAGAAGATGATCAAAGTACCTTTCATACTCATCTCAAGATTATATATGCCACCCGCCGAGATAGATGTTTTCATAAATGTGCCTAGCGAGTCACCATCATCTGTATCTGAAGATTTTGAAGGAAACAAATAAGATCATAGTTGGAATTGATCTGTAAGTATGTAAATAAGAGATTGCTAGAGCTCAATTACCTTCTTTGTATGCGGATGTTTGGGTTCGTAGCATAAATCTTGGCCCACTCTCCATTGCCTTCCTCGTATTGCTCTGCAAGTCTCCGACATCTGCCAATCTCAAGAGTCTGCAGTGGTGTTTTGAAGAGGAAGTCTAGTAGTGCTTTTAGCATTCCGCACCTCTCAATTCTTAACTCAGAAAGGCATGGCATGATTGTAATTTCAGAATCCTCTTTCGTCCACTCTTCCACGCCTTCCCACTCTTCCCAATTCGGGAGGTCGTAAAATAATGCGAACAATTAGTTTTACTTTTAGTACAAAATTAAAAAGGAAAGTACCTTTTAAAGAAGATGATCAAAGTACCTTTCATACTCATCTCAAGATTATATATGCCACCCGCCGAGATAGATGTTTTCATAAATGTGCCTAGCGAGTCACCATCATCTGTATCTGAAGATTTTGAAGGAAACAAATAAGATCATAGTTGGAATTGATACACAAGTATGTAAATAAGAGATTGCTAGAGCTCAATTACCTTCTTTTTATGCTGATGTTTGGGATCGTAGCAGAAATCTTGGCCCACTCTCCATTGCCTTCTTCGTAACGCTCTGAAAGTCTGTCAGATCCGTAGATCTCAAGAGTCTGCAATGGTGTTTTGAAGAGGAAGTCTGGCAGTGCTTTTAGCGAATTGCAGTATTCAATTTCTAACTCAGAAAGGCATGGCATGATTGTAATTTCAGAAGCCTCTTTCGTCCACTCTTCCACGCCTTCCCACTCTTCCCAATTCGACATCCTGTAAAAGTGGAGTCGTTTCAATTTTGGGAATAATATCAGGGGTGGTGATCTGATTCTGAATGAGGGTTGATCTTCTAATCCCAAAAATTCAACACCGACCTTTCTCACTCCATCCATCGATGATAGGGTCAGTGTTTCAAGGGACTCCAATTTCCCAAGAGGCCAAAGTTCACACTGTGTCTCGCTACCAACACTAAGGAATCTCAAATTGTGTAAAGACAGCATCCAATTGGGCCACGTGGTGCCATTATAATCCCGAATATTTAAAGATTCCAAATCTGGGTGCGGTCGTAAGGCATTCAGTATTTCTACACTACTACTACTACTGTTCGTCCACTTTCAAAATCAACGGTGAGATGAAATAGCTTTTTGTCCCACAATTGTGATTTCTCAACCTCGCTCTTATCTGTCGCATCCCCCACAAGTTGTATTTCCGGACGTCCCTCAAGGTTCAACTTTCTCAGATCCCCAATTTGGAATGCTTCATCGTTGTCACCACCACACTGACACACATCTACTGTTTGTAAACTTGTTAATCTCCCTATCCCTTTGGGCAACGACTTCAGATTGTTACAGTAATCAACATAAATATGCTTTAAGTTAATCAAGTTTCCCATGTTTTGAGGCAGTGTTTCAAGTTTAGAGCAATCATTAAAGCGCAAGGTAGACAAATTGTACAAACCACAAATAGTATCCGGTAATTTCTCCAAAACATCATTGTAAGACAAATCAATATGCCTTAAATGTATCAATTCACCAATCTTCTCTGGGAGTTCTTTGATGGAATAACCACTCAAATTTAATGTCCTAAGACATTTTAATTGTGAAATTAAATTTGGGTCCACTGTAGTAATTCTTGAATCAAAAGTTGCGAGCGTGCGAAGATTTTTGCAATTGTAAGATGAGATAGAAAGTGGAAGTGGACCTTCAGGAACATATCTCAAGGTCAAATGACGAACCTTATCACCCAATATCTTTGATTCATTGGTAGTTTCCTCATTATAATCGTTAATCAAACACTCATTCCTGGTGAGAAATTGTACAAAGTCATGCACAATATCATGCATTTTGCAACTTGTAATTGTACCAGTGTCAGAATCTTTCTCAAAATCTTGAAAAAAAGACTGTGCCACTAAGTTGTCAAAAACTGCATCACCAGTTGTTCCCTTTTCTTTATGTCCTTTCGAAATAACATAGTCTTGTGCCATCCAAAGCTTAATCAAATCATCTCGGTCAAACTCGTAATCTTCAGGAAAAGTGGCACAATATAAAAGGCAAGATTTAATTGTTGGGGACAAATCATAATAACTTAGGAATAAGGGTTGGAAAACTTCTTGCTCGACCTTCCCTAGATCCCATATCTTACTATTCAATACCTCTTTCCATTCTCTCATTGTTCTCTTATTCTGCATGAGACTACCTAAAGTCTTTGCAGCAAGAGGCAAACCCTTACACTTCCTTACAAATTTCTTACTAATATCTCCAAATGCCTTAGACTCATCTACATCCCCATTAGGAAAGGCCATATGATTGAAGATTGCCAAACAATATTCATCGCTCAACCCTTCCAGATTGATCATGTTTGGTGTTGCTCTCATCATATTAGCAACCTCTAGTTTTCTTGTGGTGACCAATATTCTGCTGCCTTTAGCACCACTTTGGATTAATGGTACCTTTAATTGTTCCCACTTTTTAGGATCATCGGTCCATACATCATCCAAGACAAGGAGAAACTTTTTGCCCTGGATGGATCTAGACATACATTGCAAGACCTCATCCAATTCATTTGAACTTGGGGCGTAATCGCCACTAATGGCTTTGGCAATCTTAATGACATATTGACATAAGATGCAGTTTGAGGTCGTTGAGGTTGTTGAGGTTGTTGAATGCCTAATTCTTTGCGTAGAAACTGGTACTTTTTTCTTTCCTCATAAATCTCAGTT
Source organism: Prunus avium (assembly GCF_002207925.1). The sequence continues at coordinate 69,511 of NW_018921655.1, read as the reverse complement.
AACTTATCATTCAGATCTTTTATTTTCAGAGCAATGTCAAGGCGAAGAATCACCCGACTGACTTTGCCAAAACAAAAGCAACGGGAGAAACTAGAGAAACGTACCTTCTTCTTTGTAACAAGAGCATTTGGATCACCTTCGCTTTCTTGCTTCTCAACTTGTTGTTTGAGAATATCTGTGTTCCACTCATCCAGCACATCCACCATCTGGTAGGATATATCTTTGAGCTCATCCAACCAGATTTTGACAGCTTGATCCGTCACTTGGCGTTGCTCTGCATCCTCAAGCACAGCTCGAATAACTTGGAGAGTCCGAGTGAATTTCTCAACATCTTCCTTAACGTTCAAAGCAAGTTTCACCCCTTCTTCTATGTATTCATAGGTTGTCGAGGCCAACCGTTCTAGCAGCATGGAAATGAGCGCATCAGCCATTATTTTGAGCTTTAGAAAATGGTTGGCAGCAGTGTTTATGAACAAGAACTGATTGCAGGATGATTGTTTGTGTTGTGGTGTTCCCTTTCTTCTGCCCAGTTATATGCTGAGTAAGTCTTCAAGGCAAACTCCAAGTCAATTTTAAGATGCATTACAGGGACACTATATTTTAAAGTGACAAGTGTTGACATTATTAGAAAAGAGATACCTAATCTGGGGCTGGTGAGTGTGCCAGACTGTCTTTCTTGACCTTACCATACAAGACAAGATTAACGCCTTGTTGACCTTTCTAGCTTATTTGGTTATGCCAACTTTTAAATCAAGTTTATGTTTATTGTTGTCTAGGGAGATGGTGGGGAATTAAGTTTAGGTTAACGATCCCTTTTAATGTAACAAAAAAAGATAGGTCTTAGATGAATCAAGATATATATTTCTCAGCTGTGATGATTAAGATAGAGGGGACATAAGAAATTAGCAAAATTTGTGCTTGTCCAGTTACAGAGAGAGCCTAACATAATCACACTTTTAGGCTCCCAAGAAATTAGCAAAAGTGTGTCTAAAACAACAACCGCAATCATTTGCTTCTTGCAACCATTTCTCTCAGACATTTTTCGATTCGGGAATTAAATTTTGAGTGCTGCTATTTTCACCCCGTGTCTTATTTTCCCACCTACCTTATCTTCCCACCCACCATGTAAATTTGAAAAAAAATAAAATCTTATCTTTCCACCCACCATTATTCCTAAAACACCCTTAAATTATTAAAATAAACTAATAATAAAATAACATTTAAAAAAATAAAAAATAAAAACAAAAACCCTCTCTCCCCCCTTCCCGACGCAACCCCACCCCCTCAGCAACACTACACTAGCCACCAGCCCCTCCCCCACCTCTTCACACTCCTCCACCATGGCTTGAGCAAAATTCCCAAAAATACTTAGTTATTTGTGCAGAGCTTCTTCAACCTCTACGCGAAATTGCGGTTGAGGGTCAGAGTTGCAAGACGAAGCCATGATTAATACCAAAAAAAGCGAATTCACCTATAGTCTTATATCAATCTGTCAGAGACAAATAACCCAAATAAGAAAACACTAATTCACCACGAATTCAGAAGATAAAAAAAAACATAAACAAAAATCTAGAAAGAAAAAATAGTAAAGAAGCAGAGGAAGAGGCTTTAATCTCATACACCAAGTGCGTTTTTATAAAAGAGAAACGATTGTATTAAAAGGGTGGATAAAGCATCCACAACACTTGATTTATTATTATTATTTTTTAAAATCAACCACAACCAACAAAAAATGAGACCACATGAAAGAATCGAAAAATAAAAACAGAGGAAACGAGGAACACATATTCATTTCACCGCTGCCACCAAATCCAACATAATGAAAAAATGTTGTTTTATTTTTATTTTAGTTTATTGTTTTATTTGAAATGATTTAAAAAAGTTTTTTCCTTAGGTCTTTAAAAGTCATTTTACAAAGGGATAAATTTATTTTAAAATTTTGAAAATAAGGTGGGTGGGAAAATAGGACAAGTGTGTGGAAATAGCATAACTCTAAATTTTTTGAGAAACAACCAAAGCTTGCAGATTAAACAAAACAACAAACCCCGCGAATTTGTCAATACTAGCTAATTGAAAATTAACTCCAGAGATTTAACAAAACAAACATCAAAAGCACCTTTCATACTCATTTGAAAAATCTTCTTCATAGAAAAATGACGATGTCATATATGCAAACAATTACATATAGTTTTAGTAGGAAGAAAAATACCTAGTGAGTCACCAACCATCTCAAGATTATTTACTTATTTATTTAGGAATTCGTGGATCCCACAATGGACACTGTTTGTGCCTGATAAATCACGGCCATAAGCTGGCCGAAGGAGCCCCTTCTCTCAGCCCTGGCACTTGTTCGTAAAAACTGAAACGCAGCGTTTCGCCAGGATACTTCGCCTTCCTAAAGACAAAAGAATAAATGCTAAGGCATGATCATCTCGGCCTCAAGCGCAGGCCGAGGCCGAGGCCGAACAAAATCACGGTCAAGGCATTAAAGGCAAATCATCACGTGACAGCAGGGTCCCAGGCTTCATTTAATGAAGTAGTGCCTGTTTAATGCAGCGAACCCACTGGCCACAAAGAAGCATTTAATGCATGAGGGAATGTGGGAAGTGACTGAAGTCAGGATTTGGTGATGAGGATCAGAGTGATTAGACGTGGACATTCTCACAAGAATTCTGACAGCCTGAGATATTGGTTATCCAGGCCATAAATGCGTCTCCCCGGCCAGAAGCTCAACCAAAACAAAGCCTCCCACGGAGCAACTTATTTTTTCCTGTAATGCACTTTCAATATCTTTACTTGCTTTCCTAGGAGTAGTGTTAGATTGTAAGGAAAACCCATTTATCAATATATCATACGACCCTTGATTTTCAAGGCGCCGGAGCACCATCCTTGTTGTTCGTTCACTCACCCCATATATCACACGACCGCCGCTCCCTGAGCAGCGCGCCGGAGCACCGCCCAAAACCCACCACCAACACCATCACTCAACGGTCTTGTAGTTCAGGCCGTGAACCTAACAGCCGAGACCATTTCCTCTCTCGGCTACAATCGTTTGATTAGGAAGACGAGTTCAAACAGGCGCACCACTTATCCATCCAACACTCATCAACACATCGACGCACGGTAGACCGTGCTAGCACGCCCGCGCACAACCGCACCGCACCCAAAAGCAAGAAACCGCGTGTTAACGCATATCCCCTCGGCCCGGAACTCCAGGCCGTGAGATTTGCGCGGCAGACAGACACATCATCACTTAACGTCTTACTAAACAGTCAACTTAATAAAAAGCTTAAATTAATCAGATTTGTAAATTGATGAAATTGAAATTTATGGGTTTTTTTTTATGTTCTATATAAACTCATTTAGTTGTATTTTCTATATAAACTGGTAAAGCCCAAGTGACTCGCGAGGCAGGAGTCATGTTACTCATGTGAGGCCAACGGATAACACTGGCTGAAACCTAGGAGACTGCCTTTCTTGACCTTTATTTACTTAAGGAGTTTCTTTGAGCGAAAATTCTAATATACATCAAAGTATTGATACATCAGCTTGTTGGACGGTTAGATTTGAATTTTTTGATCCAATGGTCCAGAATAAATTGTGAATAAAAAAACCAAAAAAAGCACCTAAAAAACTAGGAAACCGGTTGTTGTCTGACGAACGCCCATCTTGCCCCAAAAAGGTTAGATTTGAATTAGGACTAACATCAAAAGACCCCCTCAAGGTATGGGGTCATTCTTAATATGGGTCACCGTAGGGGCGTCTCTACGTTAAGGGCAAGCTGGGCAGCTGCCCAACCCAAATTTTTCTAGAACAACTTCTCCTCTTCTCTGCAGCAACTTCTCCTCTACTTTTCTTGTCTACATCCACTGCTCCTCTTCTCTGTAGCAATTTCTCTTTTACTTCTCTTGACATATAGACATCAACTTCTCCTCTTGCTAGCAATAACTTCTTTTTTTGGCAACAATTATCCTTCTCATTCTCTCCTTTTTAATTATCTTATACATCTTTAATTTAAAATTGAGTATTATAGGGTTTAGGAATGAATTAAAATTTGGGAATTTTGTTGAAATTAATTAGGGCTTTAATTTTAGGAATTTTGTTGAGATGTTTGATTTGTTGTTGGTATTTTTGAGATGTTTGATTAAATGCATTGATGCTATTATGACAATCGGTTTGTTTCTGTTGAGATGTTGATTTCTCTTCTTGGCAAAATCTTCCTGAATCTCCCATTGTTAAGCCTCAAGTTGAAAGAGTTGATAATCAAAGAGTCGATGATGATCAAGATTTTAATATCAATTATCTTAAGTGTGATTCAGGATTACGTTGTAGTGTTTGTATTTGTTAAACTTTTATTTATGATAGAGATGCATTGAGGGTAAGGCTTAAAACGTCCCTCTGACTATGTGTATCTTTATATGTTTATTAACGAAATCCACTCGTACCGTCGAGTTTAGTATGTAAGTTTTGCCTAGCCGACTTTCGAATCCTGGAACCGCCACTGGGTCACCGGGTTTTAATTTCATCATTTTACACCCCATAGTTTTCAAATTCAGTCAATTTACACCGTCCGTCAAGTTCACCGTTAGATTTTCTGTTAAATTGGTGATGTGGCAATTATGGTATCCACTTTGATGCTGATGTGTAAACAAAAATAATAATAAATTCTTTTAAAAAATTATTAAATTAGATTTTTTAAAAACATTAAAAAAAATATATTCCCCATTCTCTCTCTCTCTCTCTCTCCTCCTATCTCCCTCCCTCTCTCTACCCTGAACTTGAAAACCCCTCCCACATCTCCGACCCATCTCCGATCACCTCCCCACCCAACCACCATTGAAGCCATAGAAACCCCACCCACATATCCGCCCATCTACGACTCACTATCTAATTCTCTTCCTCTCTCACTGTGTCTGGGTCGGGTCCACCAGCCAATCCACAAGGACTGCTCTCATATTAGCATTAACATCTTTCTGACCCTTCATGGCAACGGCCTTCTCTTTGGTTCCACCTAAAAAAACCAACCCATTATTCATGGTGAGCCTAATCCCCAATTGACAAAACATTAAACCCTAATTTAGAGAATTCACAAACCTACTATACCCAAAATCAAAATTAACCAAAGACCTACCAATTGGATCTTAATGCTTTATAGCCAATTTCACTATAAAAATTGAAACCAAAAACCTTTTCCCAATATCAATTTTAAGTTGAAAAGTCCAAGACAGTTCTGATTATCAAGTAAAGAAATCAAAATCTAAAGAAACAAACATGGGATCTCGACTTCCCCGATCCTGACGTCAGCGCTACCGCCTGTCCAAGCTCATCACCGAAGCACAGAAGGAAATCAACAACTGCTTCAATTCTCTGAGCGATAATCTCCTCTTCTCCATCACTGAAGTAGAGAGAGGGGTGGATAGGCAGGGAGAGAGAGCCAGAGCAAGAAAGGGAGGGAGATAGGTCGGATATGTGGGTGGGGGGCAGAGAGAGGGAGGGAGATAGGAGGAGAGAGAGAGAGAATGGGGAATATTTTTTTTAGAAAATTCAGTATAAGTCCAATTCTTATGACAGAATTTGGGTCCAATCCACACATTTGTTGTTAGTAATTCAAGTCCTCTGACTTTTGTGCCATTTAGGATTACTTACCTTTTTTAAATTTCTAAGGTTTATATTTTATTTTCTTATTTTTTTAATTTATGTTGTGCTTCCAATTTTGCCCCTAAGATAGAAATCGGGTAACCTAAAAGACAACAGAATATCAGAAATCGCGTTAAAAATCATTAGACGCCAAGAATAGAAAGAATCGCATAAATCAAATCTTCCACAATCAATTATGGTCCTGTCAAGCCGATTTCTGCAGATTTCATGCTTCTTAATTGCCGAGGGTTTTGGGTTTCATTTTAGAGTTGAATTTACCTTTCGTCTTCTTCAATTGCAGCCGGTGGAAGTTGCCGTCGTTTGGGGATTCTCACCTTGCTTCTCCATCAATTGCAGTGCCTGTGTTCCAGGTATGTTGTATATCTACCTGCTTCTTGAACGAATTTATATATGTAACTACTGGTTCCTAAACCAATTTCTTTTTGGTTTTGTTTTGTAATTGAACCTGTTAGTCTTTGACGATAACTGAACCTGTTTCCTGAACGAATTTCTATCACACCCACTGTGTATAGTACCTATGCCATAGGTACACACTCAATGGGTTACCTGTAGGGTAGGTCTACGTGAAGTGCCATATCCAATCACAAACTGATAGTTGTTACCACTGACAGATTTCGGTTGAAAAACTAGAGCACATGCATAACCTTTATAACCAAAGGTTTCAAACACTTCATTATATGCTCTTATGGATGAGTGCTTTATCTAATGAATAGACATGAAATTTCTCTATTGCAGATTCATAAGCCAGAACGGTTTAATTACAGATTCATACACATGATATTTCTCTATTACAGCTTGGGTCCAATGGGAGATTCTTGGTTACATATTCATAACCCAGAAGGGTTCAATTTCATTTCCTTTTGATCAACAGGAAATGAATAACACGCTGCTCAATGCATTCAATGAGGCTTTTGATGAAAGGTACAAAAAGCACTCTAATTGGGTCATATATGACGGAAGTTTAAGGAATAAAGAATACTAAAGTTGTTTTATACCAGAAATCGATTAAAAAGAGTACTGAAGGTGCTTTATACCACAAATCGATTAAAAGAGTACTGAAGTTGCTTTATGTAAATAGCACTCTAACTGTTTCAGCCCAAGATTGGCAAGTATTCCAGAAATCGATTAAAAGAGTACTGAAGTTGCTTTATGTAATGAATAGACATGAGAGAACCAGCAAAGTTTAGCATAATTGAAAGGCAACAGCCAACACTCTACAACGTTCACAATCTTAAGTTGTTAATAATCATTCAACAACACTCTACAACACTCTACAACTATAACAGACGGCCACAAATCAAAACACATGATGTTTAGGATTTTACCACAACGTACCTATAGCATAGTTACAGTTTCAGAAATTACCTATACAACAGGTTGTAGTTGATGATTAAACATAGTACTGATATTTCTCTATTACAGATTCATAAGCCAGAATGAGAGAATTTACCTGGGATACAGATATTTCAATTGACGAAACAGTTTCTGATAATCCAAAAAAATCGGGTGATTCCATATGTAATCGTGATTTATTAGAAGGAACCCACAAATCTTCCCATTACGGAAACAAAAAATCAATGAAAATTGGCTAAGACAGAGCATGACTTTTGAGTTTTCTGCGATGTGGGGGATCTGAGATATCAGATTTGGCTAAGTGTCCTTTACTTTCCATTTGTATATAATGGCAGTAGTCGTAAATAAATTAAAATTTGGGGCCACACTATTTGCTTAGGTGGCTGCACGATTGGGGTTTAGGACTGGGATTAATAGGTAACAATTACTGTCCTGATATCAAATTGTATTCTTGAAATTGGACCCATATCTAAAAGCCCCTATTTTTTTTTATGTTTTTAAAAATATAATTTAAAATTTTTTTAAAAGAATTTTTTGTTATTTTTGTTTACACATCAGCATCAAAGTGGGTACCACAATTGCCACATCACCAATTTAACAGAAATCTAACGGTGAACTTGACGGACGGTGTAAATTTACTGAATTTGAAAATTATGGGGTGTAAAATGATGAAATTAAAACCCGGTGACCCATATTAAGAATGACCCCATATCTTGAGGGGGTCTTTTGATGTTAGTCCTTTGAATTATTTCATTAGACTACAAGCTGGAAATAAGCATGAATATATGCTCAATTCTTGCCCCCAAAAAGGATAAAAAGAAAGTCTATGTTAGCTGTCTGCAGACATCAAGTTCTTGTCAAATAAGAGAAAAAACGTATGGAAATTGGTTATTATTGCTGATGTGAAAGTAGCTAGGAAAAATCCAGCCCACAGCTCGTCTTGCATTGGTTCCCTCTAATTTTGGTCCTACTACTACAATCTGAATCTCCCCTGGATTTTGCCTTTGCAATAGTCTTGACTATGCCATAAAAAAATAAAAATTATAGGCACATCGTTTTCTTCTTTTTGTAGTCTCTATTTACTTTTATACTAAAGTTTTACTAGCAAATGATCCACCAGTGTAGTTGTTTTGAGCAATTACTCTTCAAAAAGGTTCTGGGTTCAAGTCCTAATATCCGTATATTGTGTGTGGGTTTTAGGGGTGGTTGCGGTTCGGTAACCGCGAATTTTTGCCCAAACCGCAAACCGACCGACTATTTGCGGTATGGTGATTTTTGAAACCGCAAACCGACCGCGTTTTGCGGTAAGGTAAACCGTAAAAAGCGGTCGGTTACCGTGAATTAGCGGTTTAAAACCGCAAGTTCTTTTTGTGTCATAAAAATCCAACTTCTCAAGCATATATAAATTCACAATCTCCTCAACTTCTCAAGCATTCACAACCTAAAGAAAATTAAAGTTCAATTCCAAGCATTCCAATTCCAAATTCTTTAAAGTTACAAACCAAAAGGAAAATGCAATGCAAAATGAATTAAAGTTACAATCCAAAAGAAAATCCAATTCAAAGTTAATTAAAGTTACAAACTAAAAGGAAAATGCAATGCACCAATGTTACAAACTCAAGTGTTGGTGGTGGTGAGTGGATTTGAAGAACCTCATTGTGTTGTTTGAGCACCAATGCTATCTACAAATAAAACAACATAAGTTTAGTACATTTTATTATAAGAAGAAGCATAAATAACATGAGCATAAATAAACTAATTACTTATTTATGCAACCTCATCATCAATCTCATCCTCTTTTGCACTAGTTGAAATGTGACATCAACATCATCACCAATTTGTGCAACCTCATCATCAATCTCATCATCTTTTGCACAAGTTGTAGAAAATATTGTATGAAATATGTTGTATGAAATATATTTTACATACAATATAATATAGACAATATTATTTAAAATATATTCGCGGTTTGCGATAACCGCAAGTTTTGAAAATCAAATACCGCAACCGCAACCGCAAATGCGGTTCGGTTCTAAATACCTCAAATGCGGTTCGGTTTACCACAATTGCGGTTTCATTAAGGTAAATTATCGGTTGGTTTTTTCGGTTTTTCGGTTTTTCGGTATAAAATGCCACCCCTAGTGGGTTTAGTATGTTATCGATCATCTCAATAAAAAAAATCATCAACAAAAAGGTCTTACCAAAGTTTATGAACATTAAAAATTGAGAATTAACTATATAAGGTGGGGCAAATGTACAGTACAATTGGCCATTAAATTTAATGGTTCACTTAGAGCATAAGAAATACATTGTTTATGTTGCTGCAAATGATTAGGAATTATATAAGTTAGAGATGCTTCTATAACATATGCGCATCGAGTCCATTTTATTATATTATATTCTTAATCCTATCTTGTTTCTTGCAATTGTACAATTTGCAATCTTTTAGCAGGCATAACTTTTCCATCTCTTGCGTGCTGCCAAAGGACTAATCAAATATTCTCAAAAGATAATAGAGAAGATATAGGTTAATTAAAAAAAAACACAGATCATCAGAATAATGTCTCTAAGGGAAATAATAGCTTAAGCCCTCTAGCTAATGGCATCACCAAACATATCTATACCATAGAGACACCAAAAACTCAAAGGGTCTCACAAATTCTCTAAATTGTCAATTCTTCAATGACTTTTTAAAGAAGAAGAAAGTCTTAGCTACAAGAAGAATGTCATTGTAATTGAAGATACCACCACAGTGAAGAAAACAACAAAACACACCTGCTAGGGAAACAACAAAACACACCTTGTAGGTAAATTGCAAACCCAAATTCACCAGTTCCTCAAGAGTACATTTTACGAATTAATGACACCAAGGAAGTTTTGCAAATGATCAATACACCAGTAGATTAGTTATCTATACAGTCGATGTTGCCTGTGCTTTGAAAAATAAGGTGTTCACCAAGTTTCTGCTTACAAAAACAAAAAATCAGGGCACTCATCAATGTTTGTAAATCAAAAGCTCAGTAGACCTTCAAAATTCATCATGTCTCTGTCAAGTTCTCAAGGCAGTGGTGACTTTGATGGTTTACATCACTTCGTTGGCTTCCATAGAGTCCCTGAAATGATGATTTGCTTCTCGCAATCATTTCTCTTAGAGGGAATTAAATTTTTTGAGAAACAACTAACTAAAGCATGCAGATTAAACAAAACAACAAACCTCATGTGGCATAACAAGTAAATTAATTTATTAATACTAGCTAATTGAAAATTAACTCCAGAGATTTAACAAAACAAACATCAAAGCACCTAAAACAACTGCCCAACAGGAATGCGAACAATTAGTTTTACTTTTACTAGAAAATTATAAAGGAAAGTACCTTTTAAAGAAGATGATCAAAGTACCTTTCATACTCACCTCAAGATAATATATGCCGCCCGCCGAGACAGATGTTTTCATAAATGTACTTTGCGAGTCACGACCATTCACTGAAGATTTTGAAGGAAACAAATAAGATCATAGTTGGAATTGATACATAAGTATGTAGATAAGAGATTGCTAGAGCTCAGTTACCTTCTGTTTATGCGGATGTTTGGGTTCGTAGCAGAAATCTTGGCCCACTCTCCATTGCCTTCCTGGTAACGCTCTAAAAGTCTCTCAGATCCAGGGATGCAAAGAGTATGCAGTCGTGTTTTGAAGACGAAGTCTGGCAGCGCTTTTAACAATTCGCAACTGACAATTGATAACTCAGAAAGGTATGGCATAATTGTAATTTCAGAATCCTCTTTCGTCCACTCTTCCACGCCTTCCCACTCTTCCCAATTCGACAAGGAGATAAAATAGAGTTGTTTCAATTTTGGGAATAATATCAGGGGTGGTGATCCAATTCTGAATGAGGTTTGATCTTCTAATCCCAAAAATTCAACACCAACCTTTCTCACTCTACACATATCCCATAGGGTCAGTGTTTCAAGGTACTTCAATTTCCCAAAAGGCCAAAGTTCACACTGTGTCCCTCTACAAAGATCAAGGAATCTCAAATTGTATAAAGACTGAATCCAATTGGGCCACATGGTGCCATTATGATTCCAAATCCTTAAAGATTCCAAATCTGGGTGCGGTCGTAAGGCATTCAATATTTCTACACTACTGTTCATCTGCCCTTCAAAATCAAGGGCGAGATGAAATAGCTTTTTGTCCCACAATTGTGCTTTCTCAACCTCGCTCTTATCTGTCGCATCCCCAATAAGTCGTATTTCCAGACGTCCCTCAAGGTTCAACTTTCTCAGATCCCCAATTTGGAATGCTTCATCGTTGTCGCCACCACACCGACACACATCTAGTGTTTGTAAACTTGTTAATCTCCCTATCCCTTTGGGCAACGACTCCAGAACGTCACACCACGCAACATAAAGATGCTTTAAGTTAATCAAGTTTCCCATGTTTTCAGGCAGTTTTATAAGTTTAGAGCAAATACGAAGGCTCAAGGTGGACAAATTGTACAAACCACAAATAGTGTCTGGTAATTTCTCTAAATCTTTATTTTGGGACAAATCAATATGCCTCAAATGTATCAATTCACCAATCTCCTCTGGGAGTTCTTTGATGGAATTACCACTCAAATTTAATGCCCTAAGACATTTCAATTGTGAAATTAAATTTGGATCTATGATAGTAATTCCTGAATTAAAAGTTGCCAGCGTGCGAAGATTTTTGCAATTGTGGGATGAGATAGAAAGTGCAAGTGGTCCTTCGGGAACATATCTTAAGGTCAAATGGCGAATCTTATCACTCAATACATTTGATTCTCTAATAGCACCCTCAGCGTGATCCATAAGCAAACACTCATTCTTGGTGAGAAATTGAACAAAGTCGTGCACAATATCATGCATTTTGCAACGTGTAATTGTACCAGTGTCAAAATCTTTCTCAAAATCTTGAAAAAAAGACCGTGCCACTAAGTTGTCAAAAACTGCATCACCGGTTGTTCTCTTTTCTTTATGCCCTTTCGAAATAACATAGTCTTGTGCCATCCAAAGCTTAATCAAATCATCTCGGTCAAACACGTAATCTTTAGGAAAAGTAGCACAATATAAAAGGCAACATTTAATTGTTGGGGCCAAATCATAATAACTTAGGAAAAGATGTTGGAAAACTTCTTGCTCGACCTTCTCGAGATCCCATATCTTACTATTCAAAACATCATTCCATTCTCTCATTCTTCTCTTATTCTGCATGAGACTACCTAAAGTCTTTGCAGCAAGAGGCAAACCTTTACACTTCCTTACAATTTTCTCACTTATATCTCCAAATGCCTCATCTACATCCCCATCAGAAAAGGCCATATGATTGAAGATTGCCAAACAATATTTATCACTCAACCCTTCCAGATTGATCACATTTGGTGTTGCTCTCATCATATTAGCAACCTCTAGTTTTCTTGTGGTGACCAATATTATGCTGCCTTTAGCACCGCTTTGCATTAGTGGTACTTTTAAAAGCTCCCACTTTTGACGGTTTTCAGTCCACACGTCATCCAGGACAAGAAGAAACCTTTTGCCCTGGATGGATTCGGACATACATTTCAAGACATAATCCAGCTGATTTGAACTCGTGGCGCAATCGCCAATAATATCTTTGGCAATCTGAATCTCATCAAAAGGTTCTGACACACAAACCCATTTTCTGATCTCAAAATGGGCTTTAACATTTTCATCATTATAGGCTAATTGGGTCAGAGTTGTCTTTCCTATGCCTCCCATCCCTACAATAGGGATGATAAGGAGGCCCTTTTCTTCTTCACTACTATCACCCAACAATTTTGTTATCAAAATACTCTGTTCCTTTTCACGACCAAATATCTCAGACATATTGACATAAGATGCAGTTTGAGGTCGTTGAGGTTGTTGAAGTTGTTGAATGTCTAATTATTTGCGTAGAAACTGGTACTTTTTTCTTTCCTCATAAATCTCAGTTAACTTATCATTCAGATCTTTTATTTTCCGAGCAATTTCACAGCGAAAAATCTCCCGACTGTCTTTGCCAAAAGAAAAGAAACGGGAGAAATTAAAGAAACGTACCTTCTTATTGGGGGGAACAAGAGCATTTTGTTCTCTTTCTTGCTTCTCAACTTGTTGTTTGAGAATGTCTGTGTTCCACTCATCCAGCACATCCACCATCTGGTAGGATATATCTTTGAGCTCATCCAACCAGATTTTGACAGCTTGATCCGTCACTTGGCGTTGCTCTGCATCCTCAAGCACAGCTTGAATAACTCGGAGAGTCCGAGTGAATTTCTCAACATCTTCCTTAACGTTCAAAACAAGTTTCACCCCTCCTTCTATGTATTCATAGGTTGTCGAGGCCAACCGTTCTAGCAGTATGGAAATGAGCGCATCAGCCATTATTTTGAGCTTTAGAAAATGGTTGGCAGCAGTGTTTATGAACAAGAACTGATTGCAGGATGATTGTTTGTGTTGTGGTGTTCCCTTTCTTATGCCCAGTTTATATGCTTAGTAAGTCTTCAAAGCAAAGTCCAAGTCAATTATATGATATGTAATATGAGGCTCGTGGGTGTTCCACATATGCTGAGTAAGTCTTGAAGGCAAAGTCCAAGTCAATTATATGACAAGATATGTCATGAGTTCAATTTCCCTCTGCCTTCCTGTTTCTTTCTTAATATTTCACCACCTGTCCCACACTTAACAGAGAGATAACGACGGTTAACTCAAATTGATATTGAAGAATAAAACAAATATTGAAAAGTGAACTTTGTTTTTAATGTAATCTTCATCTTCTTCCTCTAGCTTTCTAACCACCCAATGAGAAAAACCCACGGATCAAAGTTCAAACCCCTCTCAATCCTTTCAGAAGTTGAAACAATAATAAAGCCCAAATTGGCACTCTTCCACCGTCTTGATCCCTCGCCATATTGATGTCTTCGCCTCCACCTCCAGAGGATTGTAGCCTACGCATCTGGTTCAAGGGTTAATCCAGCACTTAAACCCTCTCTCTCTGGTTTTGGCTTGAAGTCAAATAAACACACAAACATCACAAACAAAACAACTCTCTCCCTCCCTCTCAATCCCTAAACTAATTTCCAAAATAAATTAGTAATTCTTTTAGTTGCTGAAGAAACGCATAACATATTCTTCAAAGATCAATCCAAAAAATATTAGTCAATTCTGTTATGTTCCTCGTGTTTTCTCTCGATAACAAAACAAGTCAAAGATGATTAGAATTTGGGAGAAAGGGAAGAAAAGGAACAGACCCTAAATCACAATGAGAGATAATAGTTTTCAGAAGGTGAATTGTAATTGATTGCCGTAGATCCACAACTGCTTTTTCAGTTCTCTAATTTCGGTTCTGTGTATGTATGTGTTTGAGCAAATTACCAGAGCAGTGGTAAGGTTGGAGGCTCATAACTAATTTGGCATGATGGAAACTGCGATATAGCAAAAGCTTTGTTTTTAAAATATATTTTCTTTGACTTATATTCGTTTTGTTAATTCTGTTTGATATATCTTCTTCTACCCAGTCGTCAAGGAAAACTCCAAGTCAACTGCTCCAGCAAAACAAAAGTCTCATAATCACCCCATTTAGACCGGGACCGTGTCTTGTTTCATGGATCCCCCTTTGCCCGCAAATTGGGTTTTTTATTTATTATTATTTATTTATTTATAAATATTAGTAATTTAATTTAAACTTTTTTTTAAATACAAACTAGCCTCTCTGCACTCACTTTCGTGCCTGCAAGAAGCTTTTTTTTAAAAAAACTTAAATTTATTTTAGAATTAAAAAAGATAATGAGTAGTCGTGTTCCATAAAAAGAGGATTCATTATCTGATTTTTCTTTTAATTTTAAATTTTGTTAATATTAAAAAGTGTGAATTTACCATAATATCCTTATTTAATTAATAATTTCAATTCTTAATGTTTGCATTAACCAAGGGCATTTTCTGATATTTTGAATGTTTCACAATTCTCTGCCTTTTGCTTTATATATATAGATGATGTACTTTAATTTAATTTAAATTACAGAGAGAGTGATTCAAACTCGGGTCTAAAGTGGAGAGCACATTATTCCTTTCCGACGTAGTTGTGCTTCCATAAAAACTCAATTTGTTTTTTACTTTAATGTTTTCAAAATTAAATATTATTAACTTACAGGTCCAGCTAAATATATTTAAGTTATTTTATGTATAATTAGTTTGAGGTGAGCTATTTACTCAAAACTACCAAGGTTTCTTTAACTATTTTCATCTTATATATAACATGTAACAATGTGAAAAGTTTCAAAATGTGGTGGGGCCAGCCAATGCCACTCCTGGAGGAGTAGCTCCACCCCTGGGCGAATGCAATTTTCAAACACACATTATTCTTTTTAAAAAAAAAGAGACAGATACAGACCTCAGTCTTGCTGCCTAGCATGTTCACGATTACAAGTCACAAGGCTCTGATTGAGTTCGGCAGAAAGCATCGTCATTCTGTTATATATAGCTCCATTAATTTACATTCAGTTGTTCTCCGAAAGTTTAAGTTATACGTGCAGTTACTTTTCTTGCAAGTATACATATTCTTACTTCAAAACTAAAATAAACTTTCTTAACTTCAGCGCCTCGTCTGATGACAGCCTTCGAAATGAAAACAAAACATGATTTTCTTATCCAGTAACTCTTTCAGTTGCATACTATGAGGCTAATGTATCTGACATTCCATTGGGGCTTTCCATTTACCCCTCCAGGTGAACATTCCAATCTATTGCACTGGTTCTCGCCTGTTTTTGCAAACTTTGCCGCATTATAAATGCGACGGCACATTCTTCCTGTTGCACAGGCCTCATTGATTTCGCAGGGGATGAGGACCGAGCTTGGCATTTTGAGTCTGCACAATAACCACATCAAATAAAAATGAGGACACACTTACAAAGTTACAAATAAGAGGTGATCTTTATACAAAAGATAGAATGATATTTCATCTAAACAATCAGGCCAAGCAAAAAAGAAAGTTTTCTAATTAATTATTTAGTGATTTGGAGGGGGGAAAAAAGGAGACCTCAGTTCCCTTCAAGCACGTGGGATGATTCCAGACTTCAATTCTGCAATCTGAAATAGATAACAGGGTTTTCAAATTGCTTAATTTGCTGATGAACAATATGTGTGTGCGCACGCTAATCTAGTTAGATAGGAGAAACATAAATATTGAACCACTTCAATTTTATGGGAGGAAAAACATATCCAAGTATTATCAATCCTGAAAGACATACAAACTAGCTAATAGAACTAAGATTGTGATGAGAAACAACCTTATGCACCACTTTTACATTCTTATGAACACTGGATGTCGCAGTTGAGGCGGGCTTTGGATATCTTCGGTTTGCAGCGTTATTTTCCTCTTTTCCCTGCACATATATACAACATGACCACAAGATTTACATCGTACTAAAATCTAAACAAACAAACAAAACAAAAGGGCATTCATTAACAATTATCAACCTTCAAACCCAAATATAATAAGATCTTGGCATGGTTCCATTATATTCAAAAAATCTTAAAACCTTACTCAACAACACATTGGCCAAAAAAGTTCACAATAATGGATCATCATTACCATTAGCATAAAAGAAAAAGATCAGAAGATTCAGAACTCAATTCTTCAATATTATGTGGTGCCTAGCTATTCTACTTCTAAGATCTATCTTGGCAACAATTAAGCATGCTAAGAAGAAATATATATATCAATCTTTTGTTAAATTTCATGCAACATTATCATGAATTTACCAAAAAGTCAGAGACACTATCCAATCTTCCAGATTTGGGAAAAGTCATTATGGATAAAATTTAACCACGACTATATGCCAAGTTCCAATATCCTAATAGCCAGTAAGTGCACCATAGGTTAACCATACAATGAAAGAACCATTTCATCACTCACAGTATTGGAAGACAGGGCTACAGTCAATTGGCGTTTAGCCTCTTAGGGTAACAAAGTTATATGAATGTTTATATAGCACAAAAGGCAAAGGGGAAGGTAAACATAATTCATCTTTTTCCCTTATAAATGACAAAAGAAATATTCACAGGAAAAAACCAGAACAAAATATTCAATAAAAGTTATAAAAGAAAACTTCAAGTGACCTCAGGGCCTTCTCGAGTTACCAATCTCTTATAATCCCAATGGCACGTACAACTTTCAAGAGCACCAGAGACTGAGGATATACATTCAAGCATAAACTAACCATATCTAATTTTATAATTACCTCTTTCTTTTTTCTTTCCTTTCCATAATTCTTGCGCTCAGAGTCAACACGAGGGGGATTATTTGTAAACCTGTAATTATTAACAACTCAACTATTTCATTTTCAAACCCTTGTAAGCATAATTCAAAACACAAAAAGATAAAAGTGACAAACTACAGGAAACAATGTGTACACATGTAACATGCATTACATGGATTTTGGTCTCTGATTCTCAGACTGGCGAACCTTCTGTCGCATCTGTTGATTTCCCAAACCTAAAAGCTTTCTAGAAACTCCAATACAGCTCCTGAAAAGTTCCAAGTTAACTACCCAAATGGATAGAGACAGACAGACAGACAGACAGAGAGTAAAAGAGAGACAGCAAGACAGACACAAATATAGATACAAAAACTGTTATTATCATGAAATCAGACCGTTTCTCTACAGCCATGTTCTTCAAGCCACAAACAATGGATTTTTCATTTGATGTATTCTGCAAAAATAGAGCAAAGAGAAAATCATTATCAGCATCAAAGCTGATCGTAATTGTAATATGAATGTTAAACCAGATGGTCAACCTGGACAGATCGTGCATGAACTGGTAGATTTGTTTGTAACCTATCAGCCCATTTTTTTTCATTTGAATTTGCCTTTTTTGGATCACTTCTAGAACTAGGATAAGATGGCACCAATCTACTTCTCGTTGACGAAGGATGAGGAACAGTGGCACTGGAGCAAACTTCAGTAAGTTTTTTACGTGAGGAAACATGACTGGCATTATTCTCGCTGGCAGCCCCACGAGTGTTGCACTTGCTAGGAAGAAGATGGTTATCCCTTTTGGAAGTAATATGCAGTGGAAGTGGTTTTGACTTCTCCAATGACTTAACAGCATCTTTAGTAATTCTGCAGTCCAACTTTGATTTGTTTCGAGGTAAAGCAGCATTAACCTGAAATAATAACCCAAAATTACCCCTTAAAAATACATTGAAAATATAGAAAAAGTCTGAACTCAAGCAAGAAGTCAATCCATAGGCTACTCAGCAGAAGTAAAAACATATATCATAACTTAATTGATCAAATCCAACTAATTATGTCCTTTTTCCAGAAGATAAGCCATGAGAGTGTTACAGTACTCTCACTTTCTTCCTACCTGTATAATTCTACTGTGTTTTGTGTACTTTTTTATGTCCCCTACAATTCAGTGGGACTGACAACCAAAAGGCTTTCTATATAAGAATCAACAAAGTCATTGATGACCTTAATAGTCTATAAGATGACACCTTTAACTATGAAAACCGATTACATTTAGCTCTCCACTAGTAGGATTCATACCAGAGCTAGATCCTCATTTAAACTAAAATTTTCACATAGAGATAATTCCTGTTCCATAACGTAGTTATAAAAGATGGGGATGTTCTACAGATGAGAGAAGTACATAGACACCAGCTAATACCTTAGCCTTTAATACAGGAGGTGCGTGTTTCTTTGGCTTGTCAGCATCATTCTTGACAGGGTCAGCGACAAGGCTATCATGCTGGGCAGCTCTGGAGCTACTAGTGACTGATGGAGTGGGTGATAAGGAAGCATCAACTCTAGCTTGTTCTGGTTCAATATTAGATAAAGTATTATTGGCTTCATCTGCCATGATAGCCTTATCCGTATTGTCATTACAGTCATTCAACGGTTGTTGCTTAGCTTGTCTAAGTTTATCAACTACGGTTCCCAATGACGAATCTGAATTAGCAACTGTATCATTTCCACACGTTTTCTGTTTGGACAAGTCATGAAAATTCTCATATTCCAGTTGCGTGGTGTTAAACTTCACATCCGGACAAGGATCAGGTTGGGTGGTTTCTTGGTGCTGCACTTGCAATGCCTTGAGACCTCTAACTCTTTTGTAATAGTCTTCGAAGTAGGCCTTCTTTTGGGCAACCAATCCATTGGACTTGTACATTTCAAGCTCCTCCTGACACCTGTTGTGCCGAAAAACAGACCATTTTTCCCATGCCAGTGATTCTACAGCAAATCGTCCAAAGGATATCGAACCATGATCCAAAATTTGAGAGATAGTTACGTCCTGATTTTATATGAAAATAACAAAAATCATATAGCAGCAAACTTCAATGATTAAAGCACATAAATCACACCTACAGAGTCAAGACAATTTCTACAATACCAACAACCCTTTCATCATTAGAATTTCAATTTTAGTGTTCATAAATCATGTACTAAACTTAGAATTTCAATTTCTCAGTAACCTAAAAGAGAATTCAGGAAGTGAAAGCAAGAACTTCACAGAATTAGTACCTGGGAGTGTTGACGGTCTGAAGCTATATCAGGCTGATGAAATTCAGTGTAAGTCGCCATTTCCAAATTCCAATTACTCTCTCTACAGTTGCTTACTATTTCTGTAAGTAGATCAAATTCTCCATTACCAAACTCCTACAAAAACAAAAAGAACAAAATTATCACCCAAGTAAATTTTCCTTTGCTTTCTCTCGTTTTCTCAGCACCCAAACAGGAAAAATCAAGCATATGATAATCAACAGTAACCGTCTACTTACCAACAAGTTCAAGCAAAGAAGCTTCCAGATCTGAGATTCAGAGAGCCTCTCCGAACCCAAAACGCACCGTCTTAAGTACTCAGTTCTTTGCTTGAAAGTTGTGGCAGTGAGAGAAGTTACGAAGAAGGAAGAAGAAAAATGGCTAGTATTTCTCCAAGTCGATGCTCCATAGAAAGAGACAGAAAGCAACTAACGCCCCTTTGTTCGACGTGGCTTCTCTGCGATGCGTCACAATGGCTCTTTCTGCATCTGGGTCCTACATTCGCCACGTGTACACCAAACTAGTGCTGGTGAGCATTTTAGGACCTGGTTTGTGCCTTTAATTACAGAGAAGCCGCGGTGGGTTTTCGTTTATGCAGGTTTAGATGGAATCTAATTGGTTAAAAAATTGGTTTATTTGCAGTTTTTCTAAAGGCAGGGAAGTCTGTGGACCCATGTGGGCCACGTGGCGGGAGTAGGTTAATTAATATGGGGCTGGCATGAGGTCCACGTGATACAAGCATGGGTCCTCAATGTGTTATGAGACAATGAGGACATTAGGAGAGTATCATTGCTTTAAGATTTAGTTCGTGAGGAAATCTAACATTGCTTTTATTCATGATGGGGTCCTAAAAAGAGAATTATAATACCTCTTACAACTTTTTTCAGATTGGCCCGTCTGGCCCCCAACTGGTACATTGTACGTTGTTTATTGAAGGGGTAGTTTAGATTCGAACCTATATGGAGCTAGTTTCCCGCCCGATTTAGATGTTGAATTACGTGATGCGCAAGTTATTTCAAGTTCATTCAATCTATTAATTTTCGGGCATATTCATGAATGGCCCCTCCAAACATGCATATAGTATGTGAAAGTTGTTAAACTCGTGTAAAAGTAAATCCAACTAAAGGTGTTTATATTTTGCCCTATCTTACTACCAAATTCAGAATATGATGAAAACGGTCGGGATGAGTTGCCAAATTATGATTATAATATAAATTATTACTCTAATAATAATAAAAATGGCTACAAGCCAGACTATGACATCGATAGGCCAAAAGGTGGCTTTGTTGGGTGTTTCAAGAATCAAAATCATTACCATGGCTACAAACAAAGAGCCAATTTATAGTTCTAATGGTCAAAATGATGACAAAAGGCCAACATATAAAGATAAAGAACCAAAATATGGTTCTAATCAGCCCATTTATACTTACGAGGCATTCAAAGAAAACATGGAGCTTTCAAATAAACAATGTCAAGACAACATGGTGTTTGATTAACCAAATCAACGAGGACTTTGAGCGTTTTAAAAAGAAGGATGCAACCCATATCCTATCCTTTAGGCTATCTTAAGAGGTGTCGCTTGCTCCACAAGGCAACAGTGGTCAGAATGACCACTCTTAATTAGCTCAACCAGAACAACTTAGTGGCCTGAATTTTCCCGTTATTGATCGAAAACAAATAAAATATGGCTAGAAAGTAACTGCTAATGTTCAGAACTTGATGCTTAATCGTGGTCGACAGCCAGTCCAAGTGCGGCAATTTTCGGGGGAGCAAATGGTGATAAGAATGTCTAGGGCAATATATCGAATGGTGACCAGAATGATCATGTTTTTCCAATTAGTGGTGTAGAAAACCCGATGAACCATAATCCAGTGACCGAAATTGATCATGTTTTGCCAATTAGACGTCAACGAATTTACTACTTGTTGTTCATAATGATGTTCAGAATATTGGAAATAATCCAACTGCTGCTATTGATAATGGTAGAGGTAGTAGACCAATCCATGGTGCAATGCCTGCTCCAGCAACAAGAATTGTGTTTGAAGCAGCATGAAGAAACTTAAAACCTTATGATCATGAAGGAATTCAGCCTGAAAAGACACATACGTTTTTGTAGTTGAGATGACCAATTTAAAGAGTCTAGTGGTTTTCAAAAGCGTAATTATTTAAACTCGAAAAATATGGGAAGAATTCAGTGGCTACTGGAGACTTCGTATCCGATCGTATTGACAAAATCAGATTGAGTTGGAGAGAAACCACTTGCTACTTGAAAATTCAAAATTATTTCATGATGTTCACGTTACTCGCTACTAAATCAGATCGAGTTGAAGAAAAACACTAAAAGTTGTTGAAAAACCAATCGTTGTACATGATGTTCACGTTACTCGCTACTAAAAAAAAACACATGCTTATGTTATTTACGACAAGTACTTGAGACAAATGATGCCCCTCACACGGACAAAAATCAAGATGACTCTCCTTCCATTCCAATAGATATAGGAGGAGCCCAAAAGCCACATGATGAACAATCCAGATTTAAGGGCCATTTCATTTGGAATGGACGGCCAGCTTTAAAATCTTTTTTTCAACGTTTGTTTTCATCTAATGACCAAGATTTTTTTTTTTTTTTTTTTTGGGAATGAGACAAATAATGGTGACATGACCGACCAACTAACCACCATTAATCTCTGGTTTTTTTTTTTGGACAAGTAGGCACGGTGGCCCTATTTGTCAACGGTGTCCTCATCTAGTCGACTTGGAGTCTTTTGGGTAGGAGAAGGGCGATACCAAACACTCATCTTGCACTTCTTACTTCATAGATCTTGTGTTTCTGTGTTTCCAGTGTCAAACAAACATGGTGGAGGCACTCATTTCCGTGCTCCTAGAACGATTGGCTTCTGTAACTTATCACCACATAGAAGATGAGGTGAGATTCGTTTTGGATGCCAAGAAAGAAGTTGAAGAATTCGCTGCCCATCTCGAAGATATTCGAGCCGTGCTTGAGGATGCAGAGCAAAGGCAAGTGAAGGAGGCCAGTGTGAGAAACTGGTTGGATAAGCTGGAAGGTATAGCCTACAAGATGGACGATGTGTTGGATGAGTGGAACACTGAGATTCTCAAACAACAAGTTGAAAAAAAAGAAGCAAACGGTGAAAATGCTCATGTTGCTAATAAGAAGACGGTATGTTTCTCTATCCCCTTATATTGCTTTTGTTTCGGCCAAGTAAGTCGCGTAATTCGTCACCGTGACATTGCTGTTAAGATAAAAAATCTGAATGAAAGCTTGGTTGTGATTGCCAAGCAAAGACAAACATATAATTTTCAATACTTGGAAAGAAACATTGAACTGCCAGAACGAGAAAAACTTCATCTTTTGTTGATACATCTGCAGTATTTGGTAGAGAAAAACAAAAGGGTGTTTTGGTTAGCAAGTTGTTTAGCCAGAGTAGTGAAGAAGGAAACGGCCTCCTTGTCATCCCCATTGTGGGGATGGGAGGAATGGGAAAGACAACTCTATCTCAACTGGCCTATAATGATGAAAATGTTAAATCCTATTTTGAGAAGAGAATATGGGTTTGTGTCTCGGAACCTTTTGATGAGATTAAAATTGCCAAAGCCATCATTAATGGTGCCAAAGGCACCACCCCTGAATCAGATGAGTTAGAAGATTTCTTGCAATGTATGTCTGAATCCATCGCGGCAAAAAAGTTGCTCTTAGTCCTAGATGATGTGTGGACACAAGACCAAAGAAAGTGGGAGAAATTAGAGACACCATTAATTCAAAGTTGTGCCAAAGGCAGTAGAATATTGGTGACCACACGAAAGCAGGAGATTGCTATTATGATGGGAGCTACCACTCATATGATTCATATGGAGGAGTTGAGTGAACAGGATTGTTTGTCAATATTCAAACACACTGCATTTTCTGGTAGGGAAAAATTTGAGTCTAATGAGCTTGAATCTATTGGTAAAGAAATTGCAAAAAAATGTAAGGGCTTGCCTCTTGCGGCAAAGACTATGGGTAGTCTGATGCGCTATAAGGAAACCAGGAGGGAATGGCAAGATGTTTTGGATAGTAAGATATGGGATCTACAAGAGGTTGAGCAACAAGTTTTCCAACCACTGTTACTTAGTTATTATGATTTGGCACCTGCGATCAGACGTTGTCTTTTATATTGTGCTATTTTTCCAAAAGATTATGAATTCAACAAGGATCGTTTGGTTGAGCTGTGGATGTCACAAGATTTTCTGAATTTGAAAGGAAACCAAGAAAAGAAAGTAATAGGCCAAAGATTTTTTGGTAACTTGGTAATGCGATCTTTCTTCCAAGATCTAGTAAAAGATGAGGATGGCAATATTATAGGATGCAAAATGCATGATATCGTGCATGACTTTGTTCAGTTTCTCACCAAGAGTGATTGTGTTTGTATGGAGGCTACCGGTACTAACATTGAGACAGAGCTCTTGCGTGCTAATTACACAATAGGGCTAGGGGACAACAAGATTCGCCATTTAACCTTAATGTTTGCACCGAAGGGCCCATTTCCGTTATCTGTTTCATCTTGCAATTTCAAAAATCTGCGTAGCCTTACAGCTTTGGATTCAAAAATCACTACCATACACTCAAATTTACTTTTAGAATTGAAATGTCTTAGGACATTAAATTTGAGTCATAATCTTATCAAAGAAGTGCCAGAAGAGATTGTCGAGTTGGTACATTTGAGGTATATTGATTTCTCTTTCAATCCTTTTCTGAGGAAGTTACCGAACGCAGTGTGTGATTTATACAATTTGCAAACCTTGCGCTTTGTTGGGTGCTATGGACTTCAAAATCTACCGCAAAGTATGGGGAAGTTGATTAACTTAAGCCATCTTTATGTTTCCGGTTGTGATAAGCTGAAGTACTTGCCAAAAGGGATTATGGGATTACAAAGTCTGAGAACACTAGATGAGTTTCGTGTTTGCGGCAGTGACAACGATGAAGCATTGAAACTAGGAGACCTGGGAACCTTGGACCAGCTTCAAGGTGTTCTTAGGATAAGAATTCCGGGGAATGGCGAAGATGGTGAGGCTGAGAAAGCACAATTGTGGAACAAAAAGCAAATTTCTCACTTGAAACTAATTTTTGAGAATTTTCAAAACGAGGAGAGAAAAAGCAGCAGTGTAGAAATAGTACTGAATGTCTTGCGACCGCAGCAAGATTTGGAATATTTAGATATACGTTGCTATCATGGCATAAGTGGTCCCAATTGGATGATGTCTTTACACAATTTGAGAATCCTTATTCTTCATGGATGGAATGAAAGTCAGTTTTTGCCTCCTCTTGGTAAATTGCCATCCCTTGAAAGACTGATGATATCGGATATGAGAAAGGTGAAAAAGGTTGGAGATGAGTTTTTGGGAATAGAAAACCAAACATCAATAAAATCATCCTCATCAGCATGTATTTTATTCCCAAAATTGAAACAACTCAGACTTGTAAGCATGTCGGGTCTGCAAGAGTGGGAAGGAGGGGTGAAGGAAGAGGATTCTGATAAGATTACAATAATGCCATGCCTTTCTTCCTTAAATATTACGCTTTGCAGTGGCCTAAAAACACTGCCAGGCTTCCTGCTAAAATCACCACTGCAGAATCTTTTCTTCCGTCATTGTCGGAATCTTGCACGAAGTTACCGACAAGGCACAGGAAAGGAGTGGCCCAAGATTTCTCACATCCCAAACATCACAATTGATGAAACTGATCCTGATTTTGATGATGAGGAGGGTCATGAGATTGTACAAGAAAAGGATGTTCTGTAGTTGAAGTCACTCACAGCTGTTTTAACCGTAACAAGAGTGAGCTGTCAAAAGGTATATTTTTTCTATACATTTCCTACTTAAACTTACTTCCTTCTGGTTCCTAGTTCATAGGCCCATTCCAGATACAAATTCCGTTTTTTTTGTTGATAGAAACAGGTTTCGAACGTATCAATCATGACCGAGAATCAATAATGAAAGAATGCAGAAAGGGGTAATCTCAAAATGGATGTAACTATTTCAAGTTTCTACGAGAATAGCTTTATGCAATATGTTCTTGTTTCTTCTGTGATTATTTGTTTCAATCATTTAGAAGAGAAAAAGGGATTGAAATCACCATTTCCTTTTGGCTTCTATAAACATTCATATACTTTGTTTCCCTAAGAGGCTGAAAACCAATTGACTCTTGGCCTATCTTATGTTGCTATGACCTTATGAAATTTTTCTTTCATTGTAGGGTGTAAACAAAGGGCACTTACTTGTTCTTTCATCTGGACTGGTTCAATTCCGGCTTCCGATGCCAAATTTGGCAGACCTGGGATGGTGTTCTTGAATTCCTGACAAACTCATGGTAATATGGCATGAAAATATAGCAAAATATTTAAGTTTTGTTAGCATGCTAAACTGTCACTAGATGGATCGTATAAATAGAGTAGCTAGGCATCATTCAGATGATGTTGAGGAATTGATGTATTTATTTGCCCCACGTGCAAAATAATGTTTGAGAGTTTATTGGTTATGAAAGCATATGCCATGCTCTTAATATGTTTGGTTTTGAATGATGATTAGAGAAAGCAATGTATGATTAGATAAAGCAATGGACGCAGAGGTAAATACTGGAGATCCAAACTCTGCCTCATTTCTTGCATGGCATGATGGCACTCAGAAGAATTTTGAAACTGGTGCATAATTAAGGTTGTTTTTTTTTTTAATCTGTCACAATTTGCATTCTTTCTGCTTGTTTTTGCATGTGTGGTGGCAGAACCACTCTTAGGGCAGGAGCAGCCTTGGGCTCCCAACTTTTTGACCTCTCTAATCTACAATATTATGTAGATAATGTTCTAGTATATACAACTAGTAATAAACAACTTATAATTTAAGTTAATGGCCCCTATAAAACGAATTAGACATGACTAAGTTCTAAATATTTAGCTCTAACATGCAACTTTTGGATACTTATATAGTGCAGACGCTGAGATGAGCAAAGGGGGTCTGACCCCCAGTTTTCAGAAAATTTGATTTTCTGGGTTTTTGAACACGGATCACCACCTCACCTCTGGAGCTTGAAGTAATCAGAGGGCTTAAGCGGTAGGCATCTGAACCTGCACCAACTCCAACAAGCCTCTTTGCTCCTCATAGGAAAAATCGTAAATAAGGTTGAATACTAAATAAGGAAGACTTTTGCAGAATTAATGGGAACGCATGCAGCATGATGAATGTGGTTTGCATTTGTAAATGCAGAAAAGCGTGGAAAAAACAAGGCGAAAAACCAGTTGAAGAAATCAGAATAAGCACCTTCAGAAAAGAAAATCATGTTTCATTTATGCTAAGCAATGTTTTATTATTCGTTTTACTTAGTCTCTTTTTGTTTACTCTTTCAGAGTTTTGGTTTCTTGGGTCCGCATATTATTGTGCCTTTCTGTCATTGTCTTTCTTTTCTGCGGGGTTTGGTTTGGTCCTCCCTTGATGTTCTTGTTTTCTTTATGTTTCTTCTCTATTAATAAAATTATGATCAATTGGATGGGCGAGGGGGCTCCCGCAATATGTTGATCCCCTTTTTGAGGGTTGTGAATGTTTGTGTATCCGATGACCGATACTGAGGAGTTAATCTCACATAATCCCTTGGGCTAGACACATTAGCTCAACTAATTTAACACTTCAATTCTTTTTAATTGATGTTACAATTTCTTTAGTACTTTTGTATTTGATAAAATTGATGCTACATCTTATGATATGGTTTTTGTTGTAAATCCATGTTTTACATGGATAAGTGGATGTCACCATAATACCTAATACCTAATATATGACTCACCCCACAATGTATTTGTAATATAGTGGTGAATAGTGTATTTCCTATGAATATAAATACTAGGAATCAAAGATGAATAAAACACACCAAGTAAGCCTTGATATACAAGCTTGGAAGAGTATTTCTATATTTTCTCTATCTCTCAATTCTCTCTACAATTCCCTAGTTTTATAACACGTTATCAACAAGAGTCTCTAAACAATCGAGGTTCTTTTGAGTTTCAATCTTGGTATCCCTCTTCCTTTACAAGTTTTGTTGTATTTCAATTCATTTGTTTCACTAACATCCATATATGATATATTATGAAGTTTATGCGGCTAATGCTTTCTTTGCACAAGGATACTCCAAAGTTGAAGGCAAGCATACATATGGATGCAATAAAAGAAATTTTTGTTTCTGGTGTTTGATTAGATCATAGCTTTCTAACCTTTTGTGCAGGATCTTCATCTTATATATATTATTCAATATAACATAAACATACTTATTGTTTTAAATATATATATATAATCTATGGTAATATCATATACCTATATATATATTAGGCGGCAGTTTTATCCCTACATTTATTTTATTTACAGTATCGTGTAAGTTTATTACTCATACATCGAATTTATTTTTATTTTAAAGTATGGAGTAGAATTAGTACCCATTCAAGTACATTTATTTTATCGCACATGTACTTTATTATTTAAAGTATGGTGCAAAATTAACGTCCATACAACAAGCAATTAATTTATGAATTTATTTTACCTTACTTTTATTTAAAGTGTGGTGTAGGTTTATCATCTATACAAGCAACATTTATTTTGTGAATTTATTTTACAAGTTCATTATGATGAATTGTAGATCATGCAAGAAATCAGAAAGTTCCTTGATGATGAAATAATATGAGAGCTAACAGTCTCTTTGGTATTATATTTGTGAAAAAGTGATCGGACATGGAGATCAGGTTGGAGTTGGCTCGCTTAAGGATGCGGAAATAGGAAGTCTGGAGCAGAAACGACCGGTCGTCAGTTCCGGAAACGACTGGTCGCCCAAACCCGAGAGCAACGAGTTAGTCCCCTAAAAACACTGCCAGGCTTCTTGCTAAAATGACCACTGCTGAATCTTTCCTTCTTTCATTGTCGGAGTCTTGCACAAAGTTACCGAAAAGGCATCGGAAAGGAGTGGCCCAAGATTTCTCACATCCCAAACATCACATTTGGCCCTGATCATGATGATGAGGATGAGGATGATGGGATTCTACAAGAAAAGGATGTGGCAATCTTATCCACCTCTTCTGGTAAGAGTCTTACTTTTTCATCTATCTATTTATTTATACATTCATTTACCATATTTAGTGTTCACTTATGTTTGGAATCATCATATAGTAGCTCAGCATGATATTCTTGAAGAAGCAATGTCGACGTAAGATATCCCATCTTCTCTAGGCTTCCCTCGCCTCATCATCTTGTACCATCAAAAGGTATACATTTCCTAGTCAAACTTACTTCCTTCTAGTTCGTATACGTAGTTCATAAAGTCATGCATTATTTTATCATGTGGCTTGGAACAGCTATTTCCTTAAAATATTTAGTTCTTTTTTCTATCACTTGTGTCAGATTTCAATGAATGATTGGTCAAATTCAAAATTATATACCAAGGAATTCAATCAGTTTACTTTGGGCACAAAAATGAAGGAAAATAAAGAATGCAGAAAGTGGCAATCTCAAAAATGGATGTGAATATTTCAGTTTTCTAAATATAGCTAGCTTTTTGCAATATGTTCCTGTTGTTTCTTGTGTGATTATTTCTTTCATCATTTGGAAGAAGGGTTTGAAATGACCTTTTACTTTTGGCTTCTATAAACATTCATATACTTTGTTACACTAAGACGCTGAAAACCAATTTACTCCAGGCCTATCTTCTGTTACTGTGAACTTATGAAATTGTTCTTTCATTGTACGGTCGAAACAAAGCGCACTTGTTCTTTCATCTGGCCTGGTATCAATTTCGGTTCCGGTCCCAAATTTGGCAGATTGGGATTGTGTTCTTGAATTCTTGACAAACTCATGGTAATATAGCTTAAAAACATAGCAAAATATTTATGTTTTATTACCATGCTAAACTGTCACAAGATGGATCGTATAGGTAGACTAGCTAGGAATCATTCATATATATTTGATATTGAAGAATTGGCTTCTGAATCTTCCGAACTTTTTCTGTTATGTTAATATGCTCCATCTCTCTCATCTACTATATAGACAATGTTCTAGTACAATTAAATTATAAATATTTAGCTCTAACATGCAACTTATGAATGCTTACAGGGCGGACGCACAAGGGAGCAAAGGGGGTCACTGACCTACTGTTTTCAGAAAATTTGTTCTCTGAGTTTTTGAACACCGGTCACCACCTCATCTCTGGAGCTTGAAGTAATCAGAGAGCTTTAGCGGTAAGCATCTCAATCTGCACCAACTCCTACAAGCCTCTTTGCTCCTCACAGAAAACATCGTAAAGAAGGTTGAATACTAAACAAGGAAGACTTTTGCAGAACCAATGGGAGCGCATGGAGCATGATGAATGTGGTTTGCCTTTATAAATGCAGAAAAAGCATGAAAGGAGAAGGCGAAAAACCAGTGCGAGAAATCAGAATGAGGAGCTACAGAGGTTACATTTAGCCTCTGAGATGAAAATACTGTTATGCAAGGAACATTACCCTCACAACAAGAGTTACAGGATAAGAAAAGAAAATCATGTCTTGTGTAAGTTGTGTTATAGTGCATTTATGCTATATGTTAAGCAATGTTTTATTATGTGGCTTGAAACAGCTTTTGCCTTAAAAAAATTCTATCACTTCGTGTTAAATTTCTATGAATAATTCTTCAAAATTCAAAATGAAATATCAAGGAATTGAAGAGTGCAATCGGTGTTCATTCAATAGAGTTGCATCAGACTTGTAGAAACAATTATCCTCTACTTTTCAGAGCATACCCTTGTTAATGATTGGCAATTCACATTCTATCATAAATTAATACGCATACAAGATTTTGAGACTGATTGACGAACAAAAACTGTATCTGTTATTTTCTTCCACTTTTTTACTCAGCAATCGGCATCTCGGGGAGATGAGAAAGGAGGGAAGATGTGAATTACAAACTAAACTGGACTAACAACTGAAATTTGCCAATTGATTAAACAACCCGTTACAATTCCCTTGGACAGACTTGGATTGAATGAATCACAATTGATTAAACCGAAGGTTTTGTAACTTGTAAAGCTCCCAGTGGAAGACATAGGCGGAAACCCTAGATTAGAGTAGATTAGATTTCAGAGTCATGAGACTATTCCTGCTACATTGTTGTATGTGGATAAATATTACAGAGTCATGCTTCAAATGGAAAAACCACAAAACTACCATAAAATCCCAAACTCTAAACAGGACCAAAACATACAAGAGCAGTAATGCCGTTTTCCCATGAAGAAAGTCCAGTGCTGCCTAAAACCAATAAAGCAAGATACAGAAATAAACACCAAGTCTTTCCTAGTCGCAAGGAATCTCTCAAGATTGCATGGCAGTGGTATCATCTTCATCACCTTCCTCACTGAACATATACTGACTCTGATACTCCATTAAGTACTGTGTTGATCTCTTTACGTCCAAAAACAGATGGTAAACTCGGTTAATATCCTCCATCTCCACAATATTTCCCTTCCGCTTTTGGCATGCCAAGGCAGAAGCTGTTATGAGATGGATAGCATATCTCAAGGATGCATCAACACCGATCTTGGTCAACAAATGCCTTGCCTCTTCAGACATCTCAACTTCTTCTTCTTGGCATCTGATGTCCAGAATCTTACGAATTTCATCCTCTGTATAAGGCTGGGTGGTAATGATAAGCAGGCGATCAAGGAGGTCAATAGGAATCCCGTGGGGGGATTTATAGTTTGTGCCTCTGATGGTAGTGATCCCTCTGTTGGTAGCAACAACTAATATTGGAGCCATCTCATTCTCCAAAGCACGATTCAAAAATGAAAAGCACTCAATGTCAAGCATATGCACCTCATCAATAAAGAGGACACCTGGCACAATCTCTGCCTTCCCTTCCTCCCTCCACTCTGCCACCTTTGTGTCAATCTGTTCTCTCACTTCCGAACGGATTTCACCAGTATCACCAGTAAATAGAGCCAGAAATCCCTGTGTTCTGGAAAAGTGATAAGGTATAATCAAAGAACTGTCATATTAATCCACAGCCAATACTGAGACTAACGTAGTGGCATTGCAATGGATGTTTTATACAGAAACCAAACAAGAATTACTAGAACAGTAAAATAATGAGGACTAAAAGAGGCACATTTATCATGACAATAACTGTAACACCAATCCAAAACAAATCAAGATTGATAAATATCTTGAAATTTCTAAAATAATTTGTAGATTTCTGTGCATGTGTTCACTCTCACCAAAACTCAACTGCAATTTCAGCTCCAAGCTTCATAAAATTCAGATTTAGGTGGAGTTAACCTTCCCTGAAGCTTCTTCAGGTTAGGTTTTTTCGAGTTTGGTTGGAAGGTGACCAAATGTAGGTTTTCCTAAGGGCGTTGTATTTAAATAAAAAAAATCATCTAATATATGCAGGCACCAATAGACGCAAACAGCTGGGGAATCAAAGCAAGTTTGCCTGGAAGGTGGCCCAATGATAATGTTGATATTAGACAAGGGCCTCTTGGAAAGGCTAAATCCGATGTCATTCCCCTCTTCTTCCCTTCTCATATGATTCATTAGTACACCAAACGGGAAAAATTATTATCATTTTTTTTAAATTAAAGAAATGTAAGAAACTCGGTAAGCAGATCCGTCGACAGAGAAAAATCTCACAACGGCCGGCCAGTAAACTTCCCAATTATTCAATTTGGCTACAGCCACTTTGGCAATTCAAGATCAAGGGTACTGCTTTTTATTTCAAACCCTTCTCTTGGTACATGTAGCTTCATACAATCCACATTTTTTCTTTTGAAAACAAAGTAACATATACACAGTTTTTGTGATTTGGTGGACCTACACAGTTGAAAATTAGAGAGGACGAGAAAAGCTTCTAACTTCTAACTTCTAAGCGATTGTAATCTCTACAGAGTTGAAAAAACTTCTACATGAATAGAATCTTACCGCACAATGTTGTAGAACTCAAATAAAGCCCACATAAATCAAAACTGAGGTACAAAACATCCAACTCAGACACAGAGTGGTAGTCCCCTACACCACGGATAACTACATTAGGTGAAAATGATTCATACCCCCTCCTCAACCATTGGCTCAATTCTTGAACTAATGAAAGAGCAAATAAACAACAGATAGAGCCAGTATGTGAAACGATAAAAATCTAAAATCCAATTACACTTACAATTCACCAGTGAATACCAAATTAGGAGGCTAATTGCAATTTTCCCAAGATTATTATATGATTACTAAAATTCATAAATTCATAATTTACAGCAGTATTCTCTCAATATTAGTAATTATGAACAACACAAGCTTGAAGCTGAGATTTTCAAGTACCTGCTGTTGATGACATCAATCTCATGAAGGGTGACACAATGCACGACCTCCTTGCGCTTCTGCAACTCTCCATCAGGGCACTGCATGAACTTGATGTGCGGTCCCATGGCGTCATAGTCCCTCGACCTCGAAAACGACCTACCAAGCTTTGTAATCTTCCCAGAAGCTTTATCAATAGCAATCACGTCCCCACTCTGCACCTTCTCCTTTCCCAAAGCCTCAATCATTTTGGCCCCCAAGTCATACACCGTCTCCATCTCCGTCGTCTTCAAAGTCAACTTCCCGGTCTTCGAAGCCGCCCCAGCCACCGCAGGCCGGTCAATCTGAACCTCCACAACCTCACCTTCGATGACCTCAGTCTCTTCCTTGATTCTAACCCCAATGGCCTTCCTAAAAGCTTGCATTAGGGCTTCGGTCTTGGACATCTCGAGAGAGAAGAGCTCGCTCCCGGCTAACATAGCGAAGGGGGTTTCGAGGCCGAGCGACTTGGCCATGCCCATGGCGATGGCGGTCTTTCCGGTTCCGGGTTGACCCGCCAACAGTACGGCCCGACCCGCGATCTTGCCTTCTTTGATCATCTGGAGAATTACGCCGGCGGCTTTTCGCGCCGAGGTCTGGCCCACCATGCCCTCGGAGACGTCACGGGCTTCTAGGGCAGAGTCGAGGCCGAGCCCTCGGATGTGGGAGTGTGCGCCTATGCGCTCTATACGGGTTAGGTCCCGACTCTCTGAGAGCTTTAGCTCCGCCATGGCTGAAAACTGAGAAGCTCTGTGAAGGGTTTTCTTCAGTGGCGAAGTGACGGAAAACTGGCGGCGGCGTGCGAAGAGTGAAGAAAGAGTGAAGGGTTCTTCTCTCTTCAATGGCTAATTTGTTTTGTTGTTGCCTCTCGTCTTTCTTTTAATCTCAGCCGTCTAAACCGTTAATATGCTTGAAAAGAGAATCGTGAGGCTGAAATATGCCACGTTAGCATGAGGTTTTTGGTCCCCGTATTCGTTCCCTCCATTTTCTAATAGTTGTTCTATTCGGAACATCATAAACCCTACTCAACTTGAAGACCCGATTTTCACCTTCTAAGAATCTAAACAGACAACTTCTATTTTACAGGGATGATCCTTTTTGCTTCTGTGAATGAAAAATCCAAATTTTTTTTTTCCAATATAAAACAAGGTAAGGGAAATTTTTAGATATTATGTGTTTTAACATACTATACAATCTTCACATTAAATCCAAGTTACCATGACCATCATGCTCGGAATGGAGGAAGTCGACAATTGGGGTACCTAGGATAGGGGAATTAAGGAATTGAATCAACTACTTCCCTAATTGATCCAATTCTTGGTTTTGAGGATATTGAATTATGAAACTTGTATAATTTTTTATTCCCCTTTTTTTTCGGTCGAAAGTATAAATTTTTTTCTTATGCATTAGTTTGGGAAAGTCAGAAATTGGAATCATTTCTAATACCATTTCCTGATAAATAAACATATTATGCATGGAGATTCAATATCTGGAGTTCCTTCAAGTAAAATCAAGTGCACCTATGGATCTTTAAAAGGTGAAAGAACTCAAACTTCTTTCACCTTGCTGCAAATACAACAGTCCCATCGAACTAACCATCTAAAACCATGATCACATTAGACACTGAAAATGAATGGCACAAGACACCATGATAAGAGAGCGAATATTGTCATATTACTCTAGCAGACGTTTCTTTGTCAACCATCAAAACTCAATTTGGCTCTCCTTCACAGAACATCCATCCATCAGATGAACACAAACACATATAAAGCATTGACACAGAAAGCAAATATATATTCTTTTCTGAATGAAGCAGAAAATCATATTTGTAACAAGATGTTGCAGTATAACTTGTTGAACGTAGCGATATTTCTCAAGAATGCAAGAAATGAAGGACTCAACAGCACTTGCATTTTGTGAAACCTAAGTGAGGCATGAGGCCAAATGTTCAGCAATTTCAGGGTATCGAAGAGAGTCTTCTGAAATTGCACAAATAGCAGCTTTGCAATATATGCTATGCAACCAACTTGGATTTCATCTTAGACTATTCAAGTGCATGAGTTTATTAAAAATGTCCAAACTTGAGAGATTCATTTACATAAAATAAAATGAGATGCATTCTAACTTTCAAAATTTAGAAGAAATAAACATGTGTAGAAGGCCATAGCCGATGTAGAATTTACCCCAAAAAAAGGTTCCTTTTACTTACTTTAATTTCTAAAACTACATGTAATGAAGCAAGAACAGTACCTTACCAGAATGTTGATTAACACATAAATTAAGCCAGGTTTCTCTGTCCATTGTCTTCAGTGTCACCAAGAGTACGTTTAAAAGCTACATGTAAGTCTATTGTTTTAAGGTCTGCCTACGTGCAGTTTTAATATTCTAAAAAGAATGCCAGCCAATTAATCGAAACTGCAGAAATAAAAGAAAAGGTACGCATTACCTATTTTCTTTTCAAAACTCTAGTCCAACGACACAACAAGAAATTTGAGGACACAATATTTATTTTTCTTATGGCCTGCAGAACAACATGAAACCTCGTTGAGGAAGAAAATCAGAAAGTTAAACTGATTTGCATTAACTCTAGCAGAAATGCTTTTGAAAAATCACTTCATCAATTGGAAGTCTGAGTTCAACACTTCAACTGGAAAGGACAAAGAGGCCAGTATACAAACAGAAATTGCAAGTTAAACTATATCAAAAAATTTATAAAAAAAATACTAACAGATTTTTGGAATACATTATCCACTTCATGCTAGACTACAGAACCTGCTACTCAAATCTTCAGCCAAGCCTGTTCTGCCTGTCTTGGAGAGCTCTTTCAAAACTTTCGTATACACTGAAAAATCCGGTTTAAGACCCTTATTAATCATGTCAATCAGAATATTTTGGGCGATGACTACATTTCCTTCATTCATATAAAGCCTTGCAAGCAAACTGCAAACTGAATTGCTAAAGCAACTGTATTTAACACTTGAATCAACAACATGCTCATATGCTTCTTTATATCTCCGCAAGTTAAAATAACCCTTGACAAAGGCAGCATGCGATGTAAGTCGAGGTTTAATGCCCTTCAATACCATACTATCAAGTAACTTGCGTGCAAAATCAAAATTTCCAACTTTACATGAGTAACAAATCAGTATTTCGTAGGTTATTTCATCAGGAGAACAATTCATTTCTAACATTTGTTCAAACAGTTTAGTAGCTTCGGCAGATTTGTAGTTCTTATATAAGCTACTGAGTATATAATTGTAAGTTTTGGAATCTGGGTCACAACCGACTTGCCTCATCTCATCAAGCATATCAATAGCTCTGCCAAAATTTCTTCTCCGACAACTTTCTCTTATCATGATATTGTAATAAGATCTCTTCCTCTCCGTTATTTTCATCACAAAATCGGCCATTTTAAATGAACCCTTGACACTGAGCATCTCAATCAAAGAGAGCAAACCAACGGATCGACACGATCCACCAACTTCATTCAATACCTCTACCACTTTGATAACAGAAGCCTTCTTTGATGACGAAACAGATATAAACTCAAATGCATTCCGTGTGAGACAAATTCCCACTGATCGGAAGTCATTCATAATGTGAAGCATTGCATGGTAATCATCTAACCGCCCACAATTATCAATAACCAAGCTACAAATATCATTTCCATAACAACTAATGGGCTGTGAATTCTTAATCCAATCAAATAAACACAAAGCAGATACTTTTTCGGAATTCAACACCTGAAAAATCTGAGCAATGGAGGCAATAGATAGACTTACATTCATCGAATTCAACTTGGACGCCAAATCATTCTCACCCCTTCTAATCATACCAACAACTTCCAAAACTTGCTTTGAAGTCGGTCCAATCCCATCAATACCCACGTTCCCCAACCCATCATTCTCATCAGAACCTGAAGCTCCTGGTGGCGAGGGAGGCTCGAACGCATCAGAAGACGCAGTTGAAAATGCCTGAACGCGTCCATGATATTGATCTTTAAGCAAGTAAAGATTCGCGAACAGGCCCTTATCAACACCACTCGTGTACAAATGTAAAGATTGCGACTTTTGAGAAGATGGGGCTGCTGAAGTACAAACTGCGGAAGAACCGATTGAGGAAATCAAGGAACTCACTGAATAGCAAGCAGATTTCGTGTGAAACTGATTTGAATTCAAGAAATTATCCGAAGAGGGCTCATGCGAGGCTAGGGTTTTGGGAAGAAAAATGGGAGCATGAAATGATGGTCTGGATTGTGATAATAGGGAGTCAAGATTGTGAGAGTTGGAGAAGTACCTGAACCTTTTCATGGTGCTAGTATCTTCAAAGTGAACATCGACTGAGCTCACAGCGCAAACAGGGTAGAGCTGTCAAAGGAAAAGGAAGGATCTTCAAACTGAACATCGACAGAGAATAAGCTCACGGCGCTATATTTAATTTATATATTTATATATATTACATGGCAGGAGATGATAGGCTGAATTATCTCTTGCGTTTCTTCTCTGTTTTACCGAGAAGGTCTACGGTTCGAGTCCGTATAGACCTAAAACCTAAAAATTAAAATAAAAAACGAAAAAAATATATATATGATATATTATATAAATATAATAAAAAATAAAATTTACTAATAAATGTCTATATTATTATATAGATAAGATGTATAATATATATAATTTATATAGAAATATATATATAATTTGGAGAAAGACTTTTATGAAACGAGTATCCCAAGAAAGCAAAATTGTATTATCACTGTTGGAACCAAAATTTTCTCCCTACAGTTGCCTGGGGAGGGGTTTCAACCGGTCCACTTTCAAAAACACAGCCCAATGCCATGGAACATTTAGCATTGAAAAGAAGTGAAATTACAAGCATGTCACTTCAGAAGCTCAAAAAACCACTTTAGTTGTAGCAATATCGCTATTGGCCATAATAAAAGAAAATAAGGATGGCAATATTAGATGGAATGATGTGTGTTGTGCTCAAATTTATAAGGAATCCACTAAACACTTCGAGCATGGTTGGGTGCAAGGACAACAACCTCTTCACCATAGAGTTGTGGCGGGTCCCAACGCCAATCACAGGGAGATGAGGATCGGGATCGTAGATTACGAGTTCATATTCGAGCTGAACCCCTTAGACATACCTTCTCCTCGATATGCAGTGCATCGTGCACCTCTCGCCACAGGTGATGTCGCCTTAGTTACCACGGGCCACAACATCTCCATTCATAATTACGATATCAGGGAGTATACTTTTAGGTAGACATAGTGAATTTCAGTGATGTGAGACACTTGCTTTATTTGGAATGTACTTTATTTTTGACGATGGACTCTTGAGTGAACCTTATATGCGGATGTATTAGACATGCCTTGCTTCCTTGT
This sequence comes from Prunus avium, assembly GCF_002207925.1. Next base: position 31,180 of record NW_018921655.1, on the reverse strand, counting down.
AATATCTAAGTTTGGGTTTATATTAGTCGTGCACTTGACTTATTTTCACCTACTTGGGTGAGTAAAGCCACCTCAACTTCGAGTTCTGTGAAATGCATAGGTTATGACTTTGTTTTTCGGGCAAAATCAATCCCGATCCCATCTTGCATTATAGGCTAACTTCGTGGGGGATATCATTATCCATTTTCAAAAATTGAATGAGGCTTGGAGTTTTAGTTCCTCACATAAGACTACTTTTTAAATTTGAAACTTTGCATTATTATCCGAACTGACTGAGTTATCTTGAATGATACTATAAAAAGAAACTTTAAGAATGAGTTTCGAGTACCTGGATCCCATGGCTCACAAGTGTAGGTTGAAACTTCACTTCCACCTATACTCTGACATTCCCAAGAATGGTTGTTCTTCCAAGAAAAGAAGTGTTAGGGTAATTGAGAATTGCTCTGGTTGGGGTTCTTCATCCAGTTCACCAGTATGGTCATCCGACTGCTCCGAACTCCCGAAGTCGTTACCCAATTATGAGTGGAAGTCTAGGACTCGATTAAGATTTGATAACATATGCTGACCCTTTCTGTTTGTTGTAGGCACTCACCGGACCATGACAAGAATGAGAAGGGTGACCCGAGTCCTTTTCGCTTAACAAGAGATAACTCTAGCCCTTCATACTTAGTAAGGGATGACCTGGTTCATCGGGTCCCAGGCGTCGCCACCTGCATCCTAAACCCTAAACCTGCAACCCAATACGGACAAAGAGACTTCCCCATGGACATTGTATTACATGATGAAAAAGGCGACTAATCATATGGAAAATGTTGCTTTATTAATTGAACACTAATTAATCATAATGTGGGTCTTCTATTGAAAATATTAGCAATGAGATTCTTTATACTCCAATTTGTTCATCATTATTTTTCAGTAATACAAAATAAAAAGGCCTCAACGCAACTTGCACCCATGGCATGATTGCGATTTGCAATGGCACACGTCTAATTTTCCTAAAAAAAAAAGAAAGAGAATAGTACACGTCGAATTTATCGTTGTGGAAAGGCCGCATTTTCGTCCGAAGACTTACCCTTTTTCGCTGAATATAAAAAAGGCCTCCACACGAACGATCTACACGCGCATCACGCTACAAAATTAACAATAAAAAATATGGGCCACTAAAAATGCGCCACGTAATCAAAACCTAGGGCCTGCGGCACACCACGTTCCCTCCTTGCTTGTTCGTCTAGAGTATTCTTGTGCCCTAAAAATAAATAAATTGAGAATTGCTTCCTAGAAAGCTCGCTGCGGTGCGTCTCTCGCAAATCAAAACTCTCTCGTCTGCAAACCCTAAATCTCTCGCTCTCACCCTCTCACTTTCTCTCTTCAGAAATGGCGTCGTTTGCTGAAGCACCACCCGGTGATGCAAAGGCCGGGGAGAAGATCTTCAAGATGAAGTGCGCTCAGTGCCACACTGTCGAGAAAGGCGCCGGTCACAAGCAGGGTAATCTTGTCATCTATCCTTCGCAAAATCTCAGATTTCGTGTATTTTTTTGGTGATTGATTTTAATAATTGATTGTGCCTTGTTTGGATCTGACAATTATAAGCCTTTTTTTGTACGCGTTGCCCTGATCATAGATTTTCGCTTTAGTTTCTATTTTTTTTTATGGATTGTTTGATCTCTGTGTGTAATTTTAGATCTGATCGGCTTCTTTATCAGGTTACTCGTCGTTTTGTTTTGATTTATAATTTTCCTGTTTGGTAGCTGAGAAAGCGTGAGAAAACTATCGAGATTTTCGTGTTTGTCTTAGAATATGAATGGTTCTTTATGATTTTCCATCTTAGTGAGAAATGAAAGCTATATTAAACTAAGCAGCTATGTATATTATGCAACACCTGATTGTGCTTGTCTCTTTGGTTGCTACTGTAGTTTATTGCTATGTATGAGGTTATTTCTGTAAATTACTTTTAAGAAAGTTTTAGGGCTAGTGGTCTGTTAAGGAACTAGATACGTCGCGCCGGATTAATGAAAATTGGTTGCACCGTTGATTCTTTGCTTAATGCTTAGCTGACATTAAATTTTGAATTACTGTCTTAGCAACTGTATACAGTTTGGCAAGCTATAGATGTTTTGTTGGTTTGATGGATGGGTGAGCTTTGTTTTCAACATTTTGATGAAATTTGGGTGCGCACCATTGATACTTTCCTTTTATGAATTTAATTTTTAAGTGGCTGTCTTAGTGATTGTATACAAATATGTTGCATCCGGAATCCTGGATTGTCATTTGTATAAACTTGCATTTATAATTTGACATGTATGTGGATGCACTTGATTGTTCAGTTTCTCTATCAATGGGGAATTTGTACTCATACAGTTTTGCTCGTTCTCAGTTCAATTAAAGATTATTATTAAAGTTGTCTAATTAAGATTATTAAAACTTTCAGGACCCAATCTGAATGGCCTTTTCGGGAGGCAGTCTGGTACAACTCCTGGATACTCCTATTCTGCTGCTAACAAAAACATGGCCGTGAATTGGGAAGAAAAGACATTGTATGATTACTTGCTGAACCCCAAGAAGGTATGAATTTACTTAATCCACCTCGTCTATCTCATGGCTCATGGGATTCATGGGGTGCTCATAGCCACAGCCTAAAACACAGTAATTTGTTAGGTACATACTAGCTGTAGTTGCAACAAAATCACACTTCTTTTTCCCTCTTTTTGTGCTGTAGTCTTACACGCATGATGTTTGGTGTAGTCTTAGAGTGGTACATATTCCCTCCAATTTCATTCAAGCATTTTGGGTTACATATGGTAACCATGTAGAGTCTATGAGAACTCTTACTTAATGGATATCACATTGTACAAATTGCAGAAAGTGAAAGAAATTGAGTGTTATTGAAAGGGGGATGAGGTTTGTGTTTAAAAGTTTTTTTAATCACCATTTGATTTATAAGTGAGGATGGAAAAGCAGAGATTTCCTCTTTGCTCTGGTAAAACAGTTCCTCTGAATGAATGAGATTGGAAGCCGGGTTGGCAGACTGACAGGAAAAATACTACAAAGATATCATATTTTATTATTTTATCTAAATTAGTTTTCACTCAAGCATTCAGAACTCTTAATGATATTTCGTGTTTCGTTGAGGGGCTGTAAGCTTCCCTTGCATGAGTGGGTTGGGATATTGACAATTTCAGTGTTTGTTTTTTAGACATATTTAGTTCTATATTTATTATACAGTCAACCTGATCCTTGTGAAATCTCTTTGTGCAGTACATCCCCGGTACCAAGATGGTGTTCCCTGGATTGAAGAAGCCACAAGATCGTGCTGACCTTATTGCATATTTGAAGCAATCTACTGCATAAGCAGTTTTTCATTTTACTAGTTCCACCTTTCCTTTTTGCAGTAATTGGAGGTCCCTTCAAACAAGGCGGATAGTACTATATTTTTTTGCCAATAAATTGGACTGTCTAGGTCTGCAATTCTCGTTTGCATGTCGAGCTTGCTTTTGCTTTTCTAGGAAGAGGTTGCTGTAATTGGCAAACGTAAATTCAATTCAATTTAGTTTCTGTGACTAGATTTCATGAATTCGGTGATATACCATTTTTACAAATGATAAATTTACTGCTACGTTCTTGTATGTAGCAACTTAAAATTACGGGTTTTAAACATTTTTCTGGTGATTTGTGTAGTGAAATTTTATGTTTGATTGCTCTGGTGCTGCTTGCAAATTGCAGCAGTTAATAAATGGTCCTTTTTCCCCTCTCAGCGATTATGTTTGGTTTTGTTATCCTACCATTGATACAGCCTAGAAGAAATGATTTTGTTGCAACACCTTCCAATTTTAAATGTTAAAAATGTGAACGTTCAGTAATGTAGGGGAGAACTTGGTAATTGAAAATTTGTCATCTAGTGAATGTAATTCATAATGCCAAAACGAACCACTCAATTTGTGTACAATTAAAAGATGAAATGCATGCCTCTGTTTCCATATAAACTCAAGGGGTTTAATCTAAATTTGAGTTTGCCTGAACCGAATGAAGAAAGCAAAATTAGCAGGCGGATTAATCTCAGGCTATTTACGTAACCAGAAGGATAATAGATTGTAATATCTTTATTTCTAAACACACTCCAACATTTCTTTAACTGATATACATATTTAACCTAATGGCAATTATCATTTTATCAATTTAAATGCTTGCCCACCACATTCACCAACCAAGAAGAAGAGAATTCCAAATAAAATCCAAATATGCGATTTCTCTGTGTTAGTATGAAGACACACGTCATTGATTATTCTCCGAACAACTGATTCAAGGGTTGGTCTGGGATGGCCGACGGAGTCCTGGAATCTGCAACAAAATGTATCATATAATTAGAGATGTAAAAGGAGGCAAGGAGGACCCATAAATTTATACATGAAAGTACATGGCACATTTCAGTACCATGAGAAGACCTAAACAGCAGTTGATCATTGTTAAACTCAAAATAGATATGAACCTGTTAACAATTACTCATGTTCATAGTTTTATGCACCATATCGTATTAAAATTTATGTTTCCTGGCTGGTTATGATGGAGAAGAGTTGAAGAGAGAAGAAAAAGGGAGAGGATATCGGAGGAAGAGAAGAGAGTTGAGTGGAGGAGAGGAAGGAGACGTACAGATGGAGTAGAGTCGGTATTTATTTATTTAAGGGGGCTATAAATGTGTAAAAAAAAAAGTCTTTATAGATGGCTCCTGAATTGAACCCAAGATTATAGAAATTTTTTGTCAATTGGAGCATCCATATCCAGGGATGGGAAATGTGTACCCATGGGTACCCCCACCATTACCACTGTTGGGGTTACAAGTCAAAGACGTGGATAGGCATAATCCTACATCTGAGAAGTACTACAATAAGCTACAAGTTAAAAGTGAGTAGTTAACTACTACTTTTACAGAGACCTTTTGAGTTAAAACCCCACAAATGGGTCCATTTGACCTCATCTCACCCAATTTATTGGACCTAGGTGGTTAGGTTGGAGAATACCAGTGCTGGTTTGGACTATGAGATGGGCTGCGCTGGTCCGTTACACAACCACCACCACCCCAATTACCACATCCCTAACACCTAATACCCATTGCCCATCCCTATCCCTATCCAGTTCATCAAATCACTGTTTGTGAGGAACATGGCAATGGATGCACATATTTAAAGGTATGATACTGAATTTTGAAGGAAACAGAAAAGTTTTATGACTCAAAAGTATCACAAACAAAGAAAATCTCCTGATATTATACAAACTAGTTTAAATGAGGATGTGGATACCAACCTCAACTCCGCGAGGGCCTATGCGGTTACGAGATATAAAATTAGTTACTAGTGTCGCGAATTCATCGGGTACATCTTCCTGCAAAAGTTTGGGACATCACAGTTTTAATCACCTTTATACTTTATACAAAGAAAAAGTATTTTAAAAAAACAAAACAATTTCCACTGAAGATGGCAGAACGCATACTTGTATGGCATGCCCAGTATGTCTTACAACAACCATTTGGAACTTGCCTTGCATTTGACCAATTGTCAGAGCTCTGTGACAAACAATCAGATAACTCTCAGGATAGGAAACTCGAACAATTTGCGATTTTAACATCAGCCGTTTAAGATGTTTTTGTACTGCAGTGTGTCCTTACAAAGTTTTAGTCTAAATTCATGGCCAAGAATTAAAGATATATATATTCTTTTTAAAATTTTTAAAAGAAACAAATTTTATAGCTGAAAAAAATAAAATTACAAACGAAGTGGACAAGATAGCCACAATGTGGAAAGCAAACACAAAAAACAGAGAAACAAAAGTTCTCTTAAATCACAAACATAACCAAACAATACCAAGCTTTCCAATCTAACCACATGCATGAAATGGATAAACCCTAAAGACAGATAGCTTCCGTTATCGAGAATTCCTTTCCTAGTTTGTCATGTCTCAAATTTAATCTGTGAGAAGAACACAAATCCTAAACCTTTACGCATTTCGTAAATTATAATGTGCCAACATGGGTACCCTATGCAAACATTCAGGGTTGGGGTAACAAAAAAACATCACTAAATTGTGTCATCACAAATCAATCTGATTAAACAGCATCACAATGATAGGTTTTTTTTTTTTTTTTTTTTTTTTTTTTTTTTCCCAATTTGTGGAATTTTTTTTTTTTTTTTTTTTTTTTTTTTTTTTTAATTTTTTTTTTTTATGTAATATCCCTTCCCAAACTTAGCATGAAAAACACATCCGAATTAGAGCTCATGAGTTCCTTAGAAAGGTAATTTTTTTTTTTTTTTTTTTTTTTTTTCTTTTCCCAAAAGAAAACGATTCCATTTACATAAAATAGACAGGTTATCCTGCAAGTTAAATTAAAAGAACCTGTCCAGTCGGTCTGTTCCAGCTAACAGCAGGAGCTTTGGAACGGGACATGACAAAAACTTTTCTGAAAGACCTTCATACCTGCATTTGAGTAAGTATATTTACTGATTTCAATAGGAAATAAGTTGTGACACAATGCCTAGCACAAAGAATAAAGGTAAACATAACAAACAAACAAATAAATAAAAGCATCTCCATATGTGGTACCTAAATGCTTCCATGGTTAGAAAATATTATAAGACAAATGATAGGTTTGAGTGATGTGTTTCATTTAGAACTCTAGCCCCTCTATCCAACTAGCGTGAATCTGAAAATACAGGAATCTTTGGCAGTGCTTCTATAAGTGATAAAAGCGCTTTCAGATAACCAAAAGCGTTTCTGGTAGTTGCACAAATAGTTAAAAAGCTTTCTGAGCTAGGAGCACCTTTTAGTGCTTGTAGAAGACGCACATCAAAGGTGCTTCCTTAGGAATCGCTTCCAACTGCATTTCCATGATTTGCTTCTAAAAGAAGTGCTTTAGCGCTTATGAGTACCAAACAGAGCATGAATCAGTTATATGAGCAGGTTGTAATAACAAGCAAGCCATGCTACGCTCTGTGGACTCAGCAACCAAACAATTCAACAAGAAAATTGTGTACTAGTATGCAGAATGAATGTTCTAACTCATAGATGGTACATAAATTGCAGATGAGTTTGGTTTTAATTGAAATATCCACGAGTAGTGACATGACCCTGACCATAATGCCAAATTTTATATGAGAATATTAACAAAAAAATTTCTACATACCAGCTTTTCCAATATTGTTCTGTTTCTTCCAATCGTGCTCTATAAATGTAACTGCAGAATAATACCAAAACTGTGCCTGTTATGTGCAAGACTAGGATTAACAGAAACTTGACGAAAACAAGACAACAATGGGTCATGGGAGCGGAAAATTTTGAATACTTACCATTTCTTTGAATCATCATACTTTAATGTCGTAGGTACTGACACCCGAGCAGACTCAATGTTTCTCAAAGAGCCTCCCCTTACACTCCATTCAATCTGAAAGGAGATAAACTCTCAAGTTCAGAATAATCAGTCATAACATGAAATCACACGGCTGTACTTTAGTAATGGATTTGGTTGATTTTTCAGCATCTACATTGATCAAATTGGAAGTTAAGGAGGAAATTGGCATGGCCCCAAAGTTCAAGGATGCACTTTGATATTTTCCCTAGATAGCCATAAAAGCCTTGATCTCATAAAATAAGTCCATCTGGACATTAAGAATCTTTGTATTAATTTTTTCATCCCTCTAATCTGATGCCCTAATTGCAGTGCACTCTTTGAACAAAAATTGTGCTTCAAGTCAAGGTAAATAGAAGTTAGGAAATATTAGGATTTGAAGATATCGTAGGTACCGCTTTTTCAATGCTTGAAAAATGGTGCACCCTGCTTGATAGGATTTTCTGCATGTGAATCAATGAAGCCAAAGCTGTTCCCTGAAATATTCGCAAATTTCAGCGTAAGTTGACTGCCATTATGCCACCATAGATAAATAATCACAAACAAAGCTGAGATAATTATTTTGCAAAACCCAAACCTCTACAACATCGACAACAACCAGCCCAGCCAAGCTAGACAATGCTCTCTTTGCAGCAATATGCACAGCAACTGACCCTCCCATACTGTATGACAGTGACATGAGTTGACAACAATTCACGTGAAAGTTAGGAACACAAGGAATCCTTAGAGATCCTTCGAAGTGGCAATTTTTTTTTGTAATATATAGAGCTTGAGAAAATGAAAATTTGAATTTTTTAACTATCAATAATATCAAATTGTCTATTCCTGTACCTGATATCACTATCATCAAAATAAGCTACACATTATTGATGATCAAGAGAGATTATATGCTTTCTAACCCAGAAACTCTAAATTGCTTCATAAATATGATCATGCATGTCATTAAAAGGAGAAAACCCACAGAGTTGATTACTAGCTTCTTTGATACACCCATTAGGTGTTAGAATTTCCTTTTGTTTCTGGAAACACGTCACAACTGAAGATGATTTACAATGAATACTTCAAAGGTAATTATTAAAAAAGCACAACCTGTGGCCGACAAGCACAATTGCAGGAGGTGAATCTCCATAAATTGCTTTCACAACAGCCAGAACATCATTGCACATGGTCTGCAAATAAAGAACTACAATTTAGTTGAGTGGATAGCATGACAGATAAGCCTACCTATATAGGAACTATATCCTAGAAGATCTAACAAGAATAAATCAAGTAGAGCAAACCTCTTTTGAATGTACTTTTACCTCAACAGAAAGATCGTTCTCATTTTCTGTGGTTGACTTTCCATGTCCTCTCAAGTCCATGGCAACTACCCGAGCTTTCTCCTTAATCTTACTTGCTGACAAGGCAAAAGAGAGCCTGGGAAAATAAACTGTGTAATCTACCACAGCATACCAGATTTTTGAAGTACCCAAGCATAAAAGGAGAAGAAAAAAAAAAGTGCCAGAAAAACTAAAGCAGATATGCTGAAAATAGTTAACATCAAAGATACCATGCATTTCTTGGTAAAACTATGGGATAATTCAAAATAAACTAAACCAAAAAACAGTTTACTCTCCCCCAAAATAGAACAAATCGAAAGAGTTCAGTTTCTTACCTAAGGATATGAACACTTTCTGATATTTAACAGTGTGTCATCCAAACTCATTGACCGTAATTAGACATAACAACAAAAACAATAAAGACGAGATAACCAAATCTATAGTAACTTGCTACCAATAATTAATCATCTAAAGATAAATAATATACATGGAGCCTACAATGTCACATGTGTAAATATGAACCTTACCAAAGACATTTGGAGTATGGTGAAACCACTAGAACAATTTGAAATTTTGAAGAATATGTCAAGGCTGCCTATGGGAAATAATCTATTTATTGCTTCCTCTGATTACCTCAGATAAGTAATTCAACTAAAGATATAAACAAGGGACCCAAAAGAAGTAAAGAGTATCAACAAACTTATGCTTCTTTTGACAATAAATATTTTAAAAAAAAACTAAAACTAAAACAGGAGAAAAAAGAAGCTGCATGCAATCAATAATGACCACTAAAAGAGATTTTTTCGTGACATTTGTTTGACAGTACTTCACATATACAATAGATAACACAAATAAAACATGTAATGTATGCAAGCACTCTCTGATCATTATAACTGAGTCATGAGACATGGTACATATATGTGCAAAGCATAAACTTCAGTACTATGCTGTTCGTTGATTTTCTTTGTGTTGGGTACATTAGGAGGTTCGAAAAGGAAAGGCTATTTTCACCATTTTCACAAGTTCTACAGTCTAGCAATGTCACAACACATATATTCTTAGTTGCAAAGGCATCATCAGCTTATAGATGGAGGGCAGTGTGAACTATATATCACTTGAGCAAATATAATTTATCACATCAGAAAGTGATTGCTTTCCATGTAAAATTAAACCCAGAAACAAATAGAAGATGTTTCAGCTTAACAAGAATAAAAGAACACAAAAAAACCAAAACTTGAACATACCCTGAGTAACCACCTCCATGCAGACAGAAAACAACTGGGCCCTCTGTTCCTGCAGTGTATACATGAAAAACCTGAAATGGAAAAGCACATTAGAAGATCATGAAATTGTAGCAGAATCAGACAGTTCAAAATTCTAAACAGACTCACATCATCCGAGTCCGGAATTCTAATATCTTCTTCTTGGTCGAAAAACCCCTTCCAATCTAAAGCCGAGTATTTTTGTGAAGAAGTCCTACAAAAACATTGCATTGCGATGAGTAAGCCCCAAAAGTTGAAACTTCAAGTGCATGGGGGCGAGTTGAGAACAACAACTCACTGAGTGGGAGGGCGATCGGGGCGGGAGTCAAAGGCCGAGAGAGGTCGGGGTTGCTGTGGTGCTCGTTGTTCATTGTCTTCGAGAGTGTCCTCTGGAAGCGAAGTGAGGTTTGAAGTATCCATGAATGCGAAGATCGATTCGATCGCTGATACAGAGTAAATATGCTGTTGCTCAGGTCACTGAGAGAGAGAGAGAGAGAGAGAGAGGAAATGAAACGAAACGAAAGCCAGAGGCAAAACCCAACCCCCGGTCACTGTTGATTTTCTCCGTTTTTACAGTTTCACCCTTGTATGCCATTGACGTGCCTCACTTCAAACAACTTTAAAAAAAAAATAAAAAAAACCCCAGCACGCCCTTTCTCTCAGTCTCAGTCTCAGTCTCTCACCTCTCACCATCTTGCAGCGGCGTCAAGGCGCCTCCTGTGCTCCTCCAGCATCTTCTGCTTCTTGTAATCTCATCTGCATCAGGTACATCCTTGTTTATTGATTTAGTTTTTTCATTAATTAATTTTATCTTGTTGAATGGGTTCATGGCATTTAGGGACCACACTGTTCATTGGGTTCAGGTCAATACTCCCAATTTTAGTTGTTTTGATTTATGTATTTTCATAGTCATTGATTTTGTAGGATGAATTTTATGTTGATGGGTCTTATAGAATTTTTGTCTTTTTTATTTATTTATGAATTGGGTATTACAGAAGTTTATGAAGAATGCTGATTTTCTACAAAAGAATGCTGGTTTATCAAGTTTTTTTAATTTATGATCTGGGTTGATTTTTTTATGGGTTTTCATTCACATTCTGTCTACAAAAGTTTTACAACTTTGCTCAAGGTGTATCAAGTTTTATTTATTTATGATGGGTTTTCATTCAGATCTCTTCATAGTATTGTCTATATCCGTATCCAAGCCCAACCTGGCCAATCCATCAGTTAAAAATTCACGCCGAACTTAAAAGGGGATGATTAGCGTCAGTCATTGCTCTGCCTAATTTAGCTTAGGTAACAAGATAACATTCACTCACCATCGAGCTTTACATTCAATCATCCTCCTCAATTAGTTATTTGCTTCAGATATACACAACATAACCAGAAGACTACATTGCAAAAGAAAGAGAAGAAAATGCAAGAATCATCCGAGTCAAAGCCTGACTTCAGAATTGGGCAGCGGGTCCACTCATCAGGTGATCCATGTCGAATTGGGACGGTGAGGTATGTGGGACCTGTCCAAGGCTATTCGGGCACATGGGTCGGAGTTGATTGGGACAATGGAGAGGGCAAGCACGATGGGACCATCAATGGGGTTCGATACTTCCAGGCAAGGTCTGAACGATCCGGGTCTTTTGTCCGGTCCCAGAATCTCAGCTCTGGCATTTCGTTGTTGCAAGCTCTCCAGCTCAGATACCGAGGTGACACGACTAAAGAAGAAGAGGGTATGTCTCTGTTTTATCAGTTTCATTTTTGCTCAGTTAGTTGCTCTGAAAACAGTGGCAAATTTCAGACAAAAAAAAGGAAAACAGTGGCAAATGTTGCAAACTGCAGGAAATGAACTGCATTTTTTTTTATAGAATTTTTTTTTTTTGAAATTTACTGAAACGTTCTGTGTGAAACTTGGTATTGTATAATGATGCTATATTTAGTTGTTAACTTGTATAGCATTTCTCAGATTTTAGTCATAAATGGAAATTATTTTAAATGTGAATTTAGCTTGAATATTTGGTTCATTTTGCAAATATGAATTTCCAGTTGGTATAATGGCTAATAAGATAATGCTTGGTATGTGCATTTTGCTTGAAATGGGTAACATTCATAGAAACTGTGAAATACTGTCTTATTATTACGTTCCTTCTTGTGTCGTAGATGAAATGTATGTCCTTTCAGCGAGCAACAAGCGTGTAAATGTTCAACTTGTTGGCAAAGACAAAATTCAAGACAAGCTAAGTCGATTAGAGGAGTTGACAAGTGCATCGGTATCTTATTTGGGTGTTAGCTCTCCTGGAGTCCCATGTGATATCAGTACTAATGTGCCTAGTAAGTTTTATTCGTCTCCATTATGAACTTAACAATTCAATGAAGGAAGAACTATGCTTTATCCAAATGCATTAGATAGTGGAACCTTGAAGCTCAAAAATTTATTTTAACTGATTGACTAATTTTCTAGTCATAATAAGGCTTAAGGCCAAGGATTTAAATGCTTAGCCATTTTTTTATTTTTTTATTTTTTATTTTATTGTATGCATGAATTGGTTTATGCTTTTATCTGTCAGATAAGAAGTTACTAATCCTGAAAATTGTGTGCTGAGCTTTGTCTTTCTGCAAATGTGCAGATGTTTCTCCTCATTTTCTGTTCAAGGTTTCAAGTCCTTATGAAATCAAATGGCTGAGTTTTTAATTTTTTACAATTGAGATCCTGTCCTCCACAAAAGTATATGCATCAGTTTTTAGGTTTGAAATTGGATCCCGGTAGGGTCCAAACAACTAAGTACATTATTTCCTGTTATTCCAGTTCCACCCTAGCTCCATCCCATCTTCAGGACTCATGAGTGGTTCTCTTAGAATAAGCTAGAAACAAGATAGTGTGCGTTCATTTCTATATATACTTACTACCATGTCATGTGTATTCTTGTTCAAGTCTAGTCCAATCTTCATGAATAGTTCGCTCTTAATATTAATAGAATCTATTACACAATCAGACTGCACACTTGTCTGTGCGCATGTGTAAACTAATATATATACTCATCCAAAACAATGATGATGCTTTTATTGCAGATTTAAAGGAGCTTGACTTGACTGGAAATCTAATTTCAGAATGGAAGGTACATGCAAATGCCATCGAAATCCACTTTGTTTCCCGTACTAGGAAGTAGTTGTAGTGTGTTAGCACATTCTTGAAAAACAGGATACATTGTGTTTTGTTACTGCTTTTGCATTATCATTTTCTGTGCATTTACTCGTCTGGTTCTTACCTGTTGTTTTATGGACTAGTGCTTTTTCCCTTGTTTCACTTATAATTTAATGCTCAAAGGAGATACTGGTATTTGTTACTTTCTACTATTAGAAAATTTCAGTCTGCCACTGGCATTTTTTAAAGGATGGTTACATATTTGACTTTTCCTCTGGAACTTGTTAGAATGTTAGCATCCATGATGAAAATGGTGAATAATAGCAGTTTCTTGAAGTTTAACGTGATGATTTTAAGAGACATTGCTAATTCTTGAATGCACTGTGCAACTACTCCTGTAAAGCTATAACCAAAGAACTACCTATCATTTCTTCATCATAGATTGAGATCTTAAAAAGAGTTTTGTTTGCTTTCTTACTAAACTACTCGAAAAACTGCTAGCACCCTACAGCCGCTCAGAACTTTTACCTGCTTACCACCCCGAAAAGCTCACAAAATAATGAAGCACAACCAGCTGGAATTACCCAACTTACATGTCCTTCTCTAAACAATCTCAGCCACAGATTTAAAGCTATTGGACAGTGAAGAATCAGGTGATCTGTACTTTTTCTACCAGCTCTACAAACTTTAACACCACTGATAAGAAAAACAAAGCATTTGGTCTCCTACTTTGAATCATATAGCAGGTGTTAACCTTTCTATAGGCAACTAACCAAGCAAAAACTTGAACCTTGCAAGGCAAGGTTCTGTAGCTTCCAATTTCAGCAAAGAAGGATGAAATGTGGGGAATACCAACTTCCCTGAAGATTTTAACCATATAAATTTCAATCTGTCTATCTGTCCTTTTGCTTTGAACGGACACATTTAATACAATTAAAATAATTTGATTGACTTATTGTTAATTTCGTACTATAATCAGCCAATTTGGTGATCTCATGTGTGTTTGTTAACTTGTTAGTGCACTCTTCTAGTCTCACTAAATAGAGCTTTTCTTGGCATACATGTTTGCATGCACTAATTTATTTTTTAATGGCTTTGTTTCTTAAGTGCTGGGGGCTGACCTTTACTGTATTTGAATTAATCTTTGCTTGCAGGATGTCAGCACAATCTGTGAACAATTGGCAGATCTTTTTGCCCTCAATTTATCTTACAACTTAATGGCACATGATATGGTTGGGTTGCCACATTTAAAACGCATCCGCATTTTAGTGCTAAACAATATTGGCATAAATTGGACCCAGGTGCCTTTTAATTTTTTTTTTTTCTCCTACACCATTTTAGTTTTATTCTTTATTCTTTTTACTATTTGCTTTTCTATACCAAATAGCTCGATATTGTCTGTTTGATGTGGCAGGTTGAAATACTCAAACAGTCTTTGCCAGAAATTGAAGAACTACATCTGATGGGGAATAAAATAAGCACAATAGAGGTATGCTATCTGAAATTCTTGGTGGTTGTATATTTCCACGAGAAATATATTACTTTTAACAGTAGATTTTATTATCTTGTGTTTCATTGTGCCATATATGTGTGTGTAAGAGGATTTTCGCCTGTGTAATGTCTGGGATGTACAATGCTCTTCAATGCCATTGATCCACTGATTCCACCATGTGGTCAATGTGATCAATGCGATTGAGACATCCACAGCGCCTTGTAGGTGATTTTGTGTGTTTGTGTATATAAATAGAATAGTGTGTCACATTAATAGCTAGCTGAGAATAGTGTAAGATGTGACACTTGGATACTTTCAGAAAGTATATAAATAGAATAGAGTATCACATTAATAGCTAGCTCACTTTAGGTTTGTAAAATCTGAACATCTAACACTTGGCAAACCCTTCACCAAACAGAAATGGTAAATTATGGATCACTAGGTTAACCCGTAAATGGCAAAGAAAAAGATGCAATGGTTGGTTCATCGAAAACCAGTAAATCATTTTGTTTCTTCTCAATGAAAATGTTTCGGAGTTTCAATTTTTTTTTTCCTTAGTTATATAATTTTTTTCGTTGTCTTTATATAAATTCTTAAACAAATGCATCTTGACTGTATAGCTCTGCTTTTGGTCTGCCTTCTTTTCCAGCCTGCATCATCTTTTGCAGTTCAGGGATTTGATTATTTGCGCCTTCTGAATTTGGAAGACAATTGTATAGCTGATTGGAATGAAATCTTGAAACTTTCACAGCTAAGAAGGTTAGTAACAATTTTATGTTCCTTCCACTACAGTAATTACTTTGAAATTGGAGAGGGGGTGGGGTTGGAACGAATCTTGGGTTGGTCCTGAGTCCTGACAAATGATTGAAATGAAAAGCATAGAACTTAAGATAGGTTTGGGGGATCTGCTGTCTATAGTGTCTTAAGGGGTTGTCTTTTTGATTGGCTGTTATGTTTTCTGTGTTGTGTGGCCTTGTGTTTGTTTCATTGGCTATTGCTTCTTTCTTTTTGTCTGTGTTCTAATTGTCCTCTCTTTTGATCGTTTCTAATTTTGAATACAAAATGTTTCCATTCAATAAAAAAAGATAGGTTTGGGGGATGTCTTCACTTTGTGACCAACGGATATAGATTCATCTCCATCCTTTGCTTGGCTTAGTAAGAATTGCACATGAGTGACTTATTGGTTAGCCGTGCTAGTTACTCTCTCCATGGCATGATCCCTCTTATAGTGGTTGAGTGGGTACAGCGCTTTACATGAAAATAGCGAACCTGGCGTAGTGTAGATGCTGCCAAGAGAGCTTTAAACCTCTATGTTACACCTGTTGGTATTGGTAGGAGATGCAAGTACTTACTTTTGGGTTATTGACCTCTGGTACAAAAATCATAGGATGCTAGTTAGATTGATCGGTAGCGCTTTAAGTAGAAAAATATCTGCAAGTATAAATGTCTCTGAGGTTGCCATATTTTCTTTAAATTTTTTAAAAAATGGCCTCTGCATTCAGCTTGGAGCAGCTTCATTTGAGCAATAACAGTTTGATTCGAGTCTTTTATCCTGATGATGGAATGATGCATGAACTGCTAAATGGTTATGACTCATGTGAGGAAAGCCATAAGCCATTTCAGAATTTGCGTTGCCTTCTTCTTGGTAACTTATCACAACTCTTGTATTAGCACTCATGCAACCTTCATTTGCTATTTGTGTCATGAGTCCAGTGACTTATTGGTTACTCATAACATGCTCCAGGTGGCAACAACATTGAGGATCTGGCCTCTATTGATTCGCTAAACTCATTCCCACAACTAGTGGTAAGATTTTGTCTGAAATTTGTGTTATTAGACCTGGTGACTTTCAACATTGAGGATCTGGCCTCTATTGATGCATGCTGTAGTTTTTCTGCAATATAAATTGAACCTGGTCTGCCTGTGCTAAGTATATTAAATAAAAAATGTGCAAATGGTAGATCGTGCATACATATACTTCTCGTTCGATGTCCTCTGAGATCTTGTAAATGTCTTGTACAGATGTTGGTTTCATTATTTATTTATTTTCATCGGTACTTTATTTATACTAAAGGGCTGTCTTCACCAGGCCAAAACAAAAAAGGACAAAGAAAGAAGAGGAAAGTAGATGTCTGAACTTTGCCATATTAGGACTCTTCCTTCCCTTGCTCCTCAAACACCCCTTGGATATATGAAATTGGGTACAACAAAAAAAATTGTTTTTGACATGGATTGTTTTTATATTATTATTTTTATTACCAATGCTTGGAACAACATGACAATGTTCATTGATCAAATCATTCACTCCATCATACTTCCTTTATTTTGGGTTCAACTACCTGTTCTTTGAGGAGTCGTACTCATGATCCCATTTAACAAAGGGGAGAGGTATGACTGCTAGAAGGGCTGGCATTTCAACATGGATAAATTTTTAGTTGACACAATTAATCTTTTATTTTTTTATTTATTTTTTGGATTTTATGTGTTAATAAAATCAATCTGCTTTTACTCTTTAGTTTTCGCATAAATAAATCACATAGATCTCTCCTAGTTTTCTAGTTTCTGGCTTGCTCATTCTTCTTTTGTTATTAAAGGATATCAGGCTTTCTGAGAATCCAGTGGCTGACCCTGGACAAGGTGGAATCCCAAGATTTGTTTTGGTTGCCCGTTTAGCTAAAGTTGAAATGTTGAATGGGAGTGAGGTAAACCTTGAGGTCCTATGTACTCCAAATTTGCTTCTTTCACTTATATAATAAATCTGATATAGTTTTGTCTAACATATCTTTCAGGTTAGTTCTCGTGAAAGAAAAGAGTCAGAGATTCGGTATGCCTCTTTCTTCTCATGTTCATCCTTCAGCTTAGTTTACCACCATGAGTGCACACTTTTATGTAGGGCTTTTAGGTTTCTGTAGCCCAAGATTGCTTCTTTAATTGTCAGGACCTGTTAGTCTCAGCCTCAGGCTCTCAATATGGCAATTCTATTTATTATATTTAGTGATCACTGCTTTGCTGAGAGCCCCAAACTGAGTATTTTCCTTTGTCATAAAGGCATGGATTTCTCTTCTTTTTTTTCATCCAGTGCACACCATTGCTTGAATGGCATATGATTCCCCCCCCCCCCTACTGAATCTGATCTGGCTCAATAGCATACAGTTTAGTAAAACAAAACAAAGAATGTTTCAGTTTCATATCACCCACTTCTACAATAGAGATGTTGAACATCACTTGCTCTTTCCATCAGAATTGATGGATATGTGTGTATATATACACATATTTTTTTAAGGGCTCAGCTGGCCCTTAAGTATTCCTGGAGGCGGCTCATAAAGAGATCAAAACATTTTTATGCTTCAGCTCGAAACCACGTTTGTAGTGTTTGATAATCTTCTAAGTCTACTTTTGTAGGTTTAGTTTCCTGTCTCCTTTTTCAATCAAACTTTTGGGTTTGCATAATAGTTGACCAAGTCATTGGTTGTGCTCTTCACTGATTGGTGACAAGGGATCATAAATGCATGACTAACAGTTATGATTTTAAGCTGAGTGCAATAAGTTGTTATTGGAAGGTAGCATTCCCTAAAATTCTGGTTCAGGGAAGTTATTCTTATTCATGTATGAATTACTTTCTGAGTCTTTTGCCAAAAGAAAAAAAGGAGTTAGTTTTTCTCTCCGAACTGTAATTATTTTTGTTTGCAGGTATGTCCGATTAGTTATGTCAAAAATGCAAGGAAATAGCAAAGAACTCCAGTGGCTTCATCCTAGGTATCTGTCTTTTTCAAGTTAATCTTTTATATCTTTTTGTTTAAAAAGAAAAAGATCATGAGGGGATTCCCATGTAGTTTTATTTTGTTCTATGTTGTTCCTGAGAGCCTTGGCTCATTGAAGAATTGTGTTATTATTTTGGAAATGGTTATATCAAATTGTGTGGTGTTTATTTGTTCATTTTGTTTTAATCAACTTGGATTACTTTGTTGTGCAAGAGCTTTGTTGCTTGCATCATGAGTTTCAGTGCTCTAGATTACCAAAACTGACTACTTTCAGATGTCTTTTGACATTGTGAATTCACACAGCTTTGAATTAATAGCAGATGTTCATTGACAGCTTAGCATATCACTGCGCTTTTTGAAACACAAAATTTATGAGGGCTGTAATAAGAGCTGGGATAAATAAATAATTTACCTTTCCTAAACTTCCTTTCAGATTTTCCTTGTTCCCTTGAATACACATTCAAGCGCCTTGGGTGACCTGGGTTTGGGACATTAATTCCACTAGTGTTTGCCACCAAAAATGACATCTGTTGATAGTGGAAGGAATCAAATACTTCCATCTCATGAACCTTTGCTTCGTTACAGGTTTGCGGAGCTTAAGGTTTTTCATGGAATTGAAGATGAAAAGCCATTAGTTGGAGCAGCAGGCCCTCAGAAAATGGCTTCAGGACTTCTATGTAGGAACTTCAAATTGTTTTTTATATATTTAAAATTAGCTTCTTTCAAGGACTATCAATCCAATCTACAATTTTGTTCAGCTATTACTCTGAAATGTGTGGGAGCATCTATTGGTGAGAAGCCGTCACTGACGAAGAAACTCCCAGGCGCCACAACGGTTATAGTCCCACTCTCTTTCTCTAAATTACAAGTCTTGTTGGATGTATCTTAAAAACTCTACATTCTATTTGTTTTTTAGGTTGGTAAGCTAAAAATTCTTTGTGAAAGCTTTTTCAAGCTGAAGTCTATCAAGCTGAAATTGTTTCTTCAAGAAGAGGTTTGCCCTCCCTGTTACACAAGATATCATTTGTTATTGTTGATTTAAACAATATCAATAAGTTCGTGTTGTTGAGAATAGTGTGTCATTATACTGCCATTCCCACTGGTTGCTTTTGATTGAGAAAAATATGTCAAACTTATTGAAAACCAAAAGAGAGGAAAACCCTAAACTACCCTTAATACATAATTCTAATTCTAATATAGCATGTCTTTGACCTCTCCGTGGAATAACATTTTAAAAGTAATACAAATGCACCAGTTGCTACCTCCAGTACTTTAATTCTATAAGCTAAAGAATTGCTTGCTCCCAGAACGTAGAAAGGAAGGACTCTTGCCAGTATATTTTTTTTCCTACACTTTCTGCTGCAGTAAATATATTTTTTCCTAAATTTTCAGGGTTCTCCTTTGCCAATGTTGCTTGATGATGAAATGGCAACTTTAACGGACCTTGGGATTGGCAATGAATCAACCATTCTTGTAGATGAAGAGAGTTAAGAGAAGTATCTGCAGAGAAGTTTCTTATGTTTTTGCGGTCAGTAAATCCAAAACAACCAAATTCAAGGTATATGTGCAAGCAATGATATCTTTCTTGAGTTTCAGTGATTTCGTTTCATGTGCGTGGGTTTTATTCACCCTAGCAAGCTTTTCAACGTTTGTTTTTCCTTATTTCCCCTACTATTCTGATTATTTACTTAACAATTTGAATTGTTGTAGATTTTCAAGTCGCATCTGCTAAACCAAGGTCAAATTTTGGGCTACCTAGAAGCAAGCAGTAGCTGCTATTGTTCCATTTGAAGCATGTTTAAAATATCTACTACTTCTGTCACTCCATGAGACAGCTCTGCAGGTCGTAAGAAGTGCATTTTACAATTGGTTATTGTTACCGTGATTTTGGGTCGTATGTTAGAACTAGGATGTCTTCGATTTTTACAAAGAAACAAGGTTCAAGTTATGTGTGCCATGAAATAAATGTGGAAACTGTGCATCTGGTCTTAGGCCTAGGGTTTGTTGATTTCTATTGTTTTGTTGTCGCGCCTCTTGTTTGTGGTTATTGCTTTTCTTGTTGGGTGAGGAGTAGTCTAGCTTGATGGTCCTCTGCGACTGGGACTTCGCTCCCTTTTGGGTGGTCTCACCCTCACTAACTCAAATGTTGTTTGAAAAGAAGTTGTTATCATCAATAAGCCTTGCAATGATTCAACGTAGGGGTGGGCAAAAAAACGATGAACAGGTAAACGGAGCCGAACCGGATTAAAAATAACCGAAAAAAATTTGTTGACTGACTAAAAAAGTCTAACTTCAGCTAAAAACCAAACCGAACTGTTTTAGATTGGTCCAAATTAAGCGAACCAAATCGGTTGTGTTATTTGACTTATTTATATCCAAATATATTTTTATTTTTTCGGCCGAAGTTAGGAATGGGGAGACTCATATACACAGGTACTAAGGGGATTTAGGATTATTTGGAAGCACACCAAAGTTCAAGGGGTTTTATGGAGTTGATCCTTTCATTTTTTAGAACTCTTACGTCATATTCTTTATGACTTGAAACCCCATTCACCTCATATTCGTCAAGGATGTAAAGAAAGAGACGCTCGAAGGTGTGAATGTAACTTTATTTGACGGTATCTTTAATAGAATTGCTAGGAATTTGACGATGGGGATAGATTGACCATTTTTGTATAGTTCATGAGGAAAATTGGTTTAAAAAGAAAAAATCTAAGTGATAAATTGACACTATCAATATAGATAATACAGTATACTCCTTTTCTTGAAACATAAAACTGTAGGTTTTTTCTTTTCATATTTAGAAATAACATAGCCATTTGAGACCCCTCGAGCAATGTTTGAACTCCACACAGATACTACTCGAATCCCTCTCCAATGGTTAAAATTTCTTAAAAGCTGGCGTAAAAGTTTTTCAACAAGTCGAACATTTGATTAATTATCTTTCAAAATCTCCCCTCATTGGTAAGACTTGATGCCAATCTGATCAACAAGATCATTACTTTTCTCGAAGTATCTAACACCCCTCCTTTTCTTAAATGAAAAAAAAAAAAAAAAATTGGTTTGGATTTTAGTAACAAAAGAAATTAACATTATCAGAATACGTGTAGAATGTCGTATTTGGCATTGGCAGTGTGGAGTCGTCATGGTCCATAGCCCCCAAAAAGAAGCCAACTTGATTTTAATGCTTTGTCCTCTCTGTCACACTCTCACAGTTACACTTCTCTCACTCTCAGTAAAATCTCACCTGCAGATGTGACATTGCGTTTTGCCTTTTTATTGCTTCACCTGTGAGAGAGAGAGAGAGAGAGAGAGAGAGAGATTATACATTATTCACACCCCTCAACTACTCACTGTCCTCCTCTCCTTTCTAACCACATATTTGAATAGAAGAAGAAAAGGGTAGTAATTAAAAGAAGAATATTTCTTGTTGGGGTAAATTTTGCTACTTGTTCATACATACATACATGTATACATGAAAGATGAAGCCAAATGCCCAAAACTCTAATCCCATCTCCTTTTATCTCAAGTTCTGATACTCAGCTTTTCCACTGAGTCACTGGTACGCTATCTTAGCTTCTTTTATTCATTCCGTGTTTGGTTTTTTCTTTTCTTTTTTCCTGTAACATTAATTTTTTCTAGTTTTTATTTTGTACAAGTACTTGTTTATACTTCCAAAATTTGCATAAACACTTGGATAGTGTATTCAAGGGAGGATTTTGGCCTTTTCAAGCTAGAAATGACAAATTTTCATGTGGGTTTTGGGATTCTTGTCGCTGTGAGCATAGAACTTGAAGTTAGGTGTGGGATAAATTCTCATCTGCTGTTTTCTTACCAATGGGTTGATTTCAATTTCTAAGAAATGATGCTGCTTCTGTTTGCGTTCACTGGTAAAAGTATATGCTGGATTTGGTTCTTCAAGTTTCAGCTGTGTTCTGTTTTCTATCTGCAAATTTGATATCTTCTCTAACTTGCTGCATGTACAACTCATTTCACTGTTGAATATTTTCATAAGAGTAGTATTAACATTCTTTAATGCTGTCCTCAGTTAGCTGGATGATACATTCATTCTAAGGGTGAAAAAGAGTGTTGCTTATAAGGTAAATTCTTCTGGATAATTTGATTATTTATGCATTTTGACACAGCCTGCACAGGCATAAATACATTCCAATGGAGTTTATTTCCTTTCCCTATTATTGTTTCCCTTGTCACTGTCGGCAAAGACTTCGAGTTGGTTTTTTTCAATCAGCTGGCTTGGTTTGGGAAGACTAACAATGCAAAGATACGATTTTGAATCTCCAAACTCAACTCACCACTCAATTAGTGCAATATTTTTCATTGTGTGCAACCCATAACCAATTCCAGATTTTATAACCCTTTCCATTCTCACCAAATAGGCAGTTTCAGCAATTTGATCCTGCGGAATATGGTTATTTTATTCTGTGCATTGTTGAGTTTCTAAAGTAGAAATTTGGATGTATGATAAATAACATTTCCGATATCCGGTTTAGTTTAGATTGTTTGATGGTTATTCACATATGGTTCTTACTTCCCTTTGTGCAGATTGGGTTACCACTTGCTGCTGCTAATTGGTAGAGTTAACACGTATTTAAGTATTTACCATGTTGAAGCAATCACCAAGTAGGAACCAGAGGTCAAAAGGCTTCAAGGTGAAGCATGCTCTTCAGATGTTTCTGCTGCTTGCTATTTGCATCTGGTTGCTTTACCAGCTCAAGCACTCCCACGATAAGAAAGCATATGAAGAGAGCTCTGCAAAGATTTCGGGAAAGATGCAGAATGGGCATGAAACAATAAAACTTGGGAGGCGTAGCCTCCATCCTCGGGTGGAGGAAACTTCCTTGGATATTGGAAGGGATAGGGAAAAAGAAGAAGAATCTGAAGAAGAGGTAGATGAGAGTAAAGATGAAGAAAGTGAGGAGGAAGGAAGAGGTGCTGAAGATGATGAAATAGACGGGCATGATCAAGAGAGATCTGAGGAAGAGTCTGAGGGGGTAGAGGATTTGATTGATGAAGAAGATACGGAGAGGGAAGAGGAAAATGAAGAGAAGGGAAATGATTTAGAGATTCCCAGATTGCTAGAGGATCAAGCCCAAAATGAAGATACAAGGAACACCCAGGAGGCCAGAGAGGAACAGTACAAGGGTGATGATGCATCCAGTGCTGTGAAACAGAACACCCAAAAACTAAGCAGTGAAATTGAAGTCGGAAGCTTGAGAAAAGTGAAGGAAGAAGAGGTAGATAAAGAGAATAAGACCAATGGTATCCTAGATGTTAGAGTTGATACAAATGATTCAGGCCCTAAATTTGGTAATATTGGCACAGCTAAAAATGCTGCTGTTGACAATGCTGTGTATGGTGAAGAAAGAGGTAATCATTTTGGTTCGTCCAACTTAGATGTTCAGGCATATACTAATTCATCAATCAACACGATTGAACAAGCAAAAATGAGCAATGATTCGACAGTGGCGCTGGTTGAATTCGCTGATTCTCTTGATGGAACAGAGATGTTAGCAAAGTTATACAAGGATGCAAGTCTAACTTCTAGCCAAAGGCACTCATACTTGGAAGCTGTTTTGGGGAAGGAGAACGAAAACCCCAAATCCAAGGATATGCAATCAGGTTGCAGTATGACATTATCTGCAACTGAGAATTTAGATGCACCCAAGCAAGAAATGAAAGTTTCTATTGGTTCTGAAACAGAAAGTGTTGTTGTATCAGAAGCAATTGCAGATCTTGAGAAAAGCTCTGCTCCTAAAACCACCAATGAGAATGACCAGGAAGTTGCTAATGTGAAGTTTCATGCATATGGTAGGGTGAACAGAGCAGTGGAAAGTTCAATGCTATTGACAACCAATGAAAATGGAGATGCTGTACAAAATGAATCATGTTCTTTGGGTTCCTCATAGAGATGATTAGCCAATCTTGGAGATTTTTACCTACGATTGTCACACCCGGAGCAAACGACATTGGAGGTGTAGCTGAGTGATCATTTCCGGTGACCATGTTGGGTTTTCCCTTGGATGTTCTATAGCATACATGATAGTAAGGTAGATGATCAACTGTATATATCTTTTTCTCTGATGCCTAGATGATGTGATGCTATCAATTAGCCCTGGCAATAAGTTTATGCAAATTAGAAAATTCGAACATGTACTCAAGTGTAATGTACCTAATAATTTTTGAAGTATCAAACTGATCTGTAGAATCAAGAGTTCTACCTATTACCTTCCAGAGGTTTGATGTGAGACAGAAATTAGACTTAGCATCTAGCTAGGAATTTGAACCTCTGATTGCTTCGAGTTTCAACAATTCACCTGTTCATAGCTGTTGTCCATAGATTTTGATCAGATGATCTGGAGCATCATGTCCAATTTGCACAAGAAGGAAATCAACCCAGCCTACTAAAAGAAGGCCACGATTGACCCAAAATGACCAAGGCCTACTGCACACTGCGGGCTTATTTTGTTACTTCAACTTGGCAGTATCTTTTGAAAGATTTTTGTGGGTTTTTGAAGGGTTAATTATTGCTATCTTGAATTAACATATGATTCCCAGTCCAACTCATTAATAGACAACACTGAGATATGTAACAAGAAGGTAACGACAGCAAACAAAACCCAGAAGACTTCTTCAATTTTATCCGAAAGGGAAGAGAACAAACAGTTTGATGGCAGACATTTCATAACTCTAGACATGCTCACTGTTTGTTAGATATGCAATTGCCATCACGTGATCACTATTAGGTACTTAGTCAAGGAATGAGTAGAGGCATTGATGTTGTTTGAAAAGAGTTCTATAAAAAATAGCCAAAATTTACCCCCCACTTTCAAAAATGTCAATTTTTATAAAATCTTTCAAATATAGCCAAAAACTCACATAAATAGACACAAATGCCCTTAAAAATTAAAACCCACATAAACCTAAAAAGCAAAACCCTACTACACAAATTTTGGATTCACACGCACGTCTATATCCTTTGGTCGAACTACTGTTGAGCACGCACGTCTGTATCCTTGGTCTGAAGCAATTCCAACAGTCCCAAATTCAACTTACTGATCTGTAATCCATGTAATCCCAGGTTTGTTTTTCTTTCTCTCTCTCCTTCCATCTTTGTTTTAATTCCATGGTTTTTTGTTGGCCACTTGAAATAGTTTATTCAACTTATTAATTTTGTTTGTTGGATTTGATTTGAAGATAAAGAACTTATTAATTGTATTTCTTTTTCGATTTGGATGAATAAAATATTTTCAATTTGGGTCTGCTTGGATCATTGTAAGTTGAATTAGGGAGTGTTGAGGCTATACAGACGTGTTGCCCATTGGGATTGGCAAGAGAGTAGAAAGTACCTTACAATGATCCAGGCAAATCCATCCCCTAGCAAAAATAATTGGAAATTTCCTCTCTGTAAATCGATTTCTTGTGTTTCGTGGGTGTTGTGAGTGTTTCTCCTATGGTAGACCCAAAAAACAATTATGCTCTTATATTGAACCAGATGAACCAGATGCTGAGCCCTATATCATTGGAAAAACCAGATATGTCATAATAGACATATCTGGTTTAGGGTTTAGGTTGTAATGCCCTATACCAAACTTAAAAAAATTGTGTTAGTCCTTTAAAAAACAATTATTTTATGCTCTTATATTGCGAGTTCCTTGGACTTTGTATTATCCATACACCCTTGGCCCCATTACAACCTATCTTAAAGACCTAAATTGATCTTAAATGTCATGTGGTTGAATTGCATGCATTTTCTTACTTTAAAGTGTTTGGCATCCTTCTTGAGATCATATTAATGCAAGTTCTTCATCTTCCTATTTTGAGTTAAGTCCTTTATGGTTTAACTCTAATCTCATGTTTATAACTGAGTGATGCATTGTAGCCTTGTTCTGAGTGATTCATTTGTGAGAGGACAACTTTGGTGAGATTTGAAGTTGAACTTGTGCTTTGTATGGTTTTTGAAATTGTGTGAAAACTAAGATTGGGGAATTTGTTGCATTTGGCTATCACACTACTACACTTTGAGCATGTTGTGTTTTGAACTTTGCCACCCTGTAAATATTGACCAAAACTGAGCTTCTATTGTTAAAACTTTTGAGTCATGTGCATGAGTCATTTCTCTTCAGAAAATGTTCGGGAAGATTGTTTTGAGTCTTATTTTTGTTTTGTTTTTGTTTTTGTTTTTGTTTTTTGTTGTTTTTCTTAAAGGACTAACACAATTTTTTTAAATTTTCTAATTACTTTGTTTTACAGAGTCAGTCAAACGTTTGTGGGTATCGTATCTGTTAAACCCTCAGGAGACACAACTCCTCCTACTAGGGATGCCTAGAGGTTTAAAGGCTTGTTGCATACGCTCAATGCAATCGAGTTACCTACGAAAGTGGTCTAATTAACTTCTTGTTTTATTTTTAACTTTGTTTTCCATTGTTTTGCTCGAGGACTAGCAAAATCTAGGTTTGGGGGTATTTGATCGGTGCATATTTATATATCATTTTGTACCCTTCTAACTTATGATTTGATTATGTTTTTGAGTTAAACTTGTGATTTTAATAAATTTTGTGTTTGTTTCAGTGTAATAAGTTTGAGACTCATTAAATGCATTTTGGAGACAAGTTAGCTCAAAACGGTGTCTGCAGATCAGTCAACTTCACGAACTGGACTGTACTTGCTCAGGATGAACCAGATGCTGAGCCCTATATCATTGGAAAGATGCAGAAGTCTAGTTTCTGGAACATTTTACGGTTCATGATTCCGAGTCTCCTAGAGGAAGTTATGCAAGTTTTGGCAGCTTAAGGTCAAATTCGGCAGCATCTACGTTACTGGGCCAAAAATGACATTTGAAGGTCTTTTCGATTTTTTCTTGAGTTGGGCTGCATATGCTTGGAAAGATAATTAAAAGGGTTTGAAGATCCAGATTTTTCCAGATTTTTTAGGAGGGAAGATCAAGCCCAAAACAAGCCCACAACCTGACTGCAATGCATTGTCAATTTCAGTCTATTTTCAGCAGTCAACTTGCAAGGCCCAAAACGTACACTTGTACTACTCAGATGGGAATACATTCTTCATAAAAGTTGTTCCAATGGGTGTCTATTATGACATATCCAAATTTGAGCCCCATTGGAAACATATTGAAATCTCAGGCCTTCCTACACCAAGCCTGGTTAAGAAGAATCGTTTTTTCCAGCAATCAAAAGAAAACCCACATGGGTTGGCAGCAAAAGGCAGCCACAATTGATCACCTTTGAAATCCTATGTGAAGAAAGCTTGAGATGCAGCAAAAGAAGTATGGGATGGAATTGATTCCAACCACACTAACATAGATAATTGTATTAAAAGAGGAATGGTGGTGTTGGAATTCATCATGATGTTCCTCCCTCTTAGCCCTATAAATAGAGAAGTCTTCAAGCCTCAAAAAACATCTCCAAGGGGGGGAGCTCTCAAACATTTCTCTAGAGCTCCCCTCCTTTCTCTCCCTCAAATTCTCTTAGTTGCTCTTTCTAGTTTTCAATCGTTGTAATGAAATCTTTGTGCTAAAATTCTCCTTAAGTTTTTCTTAGTTCCACTTTAATTTTCATTGCTATGTAAATTCTTTTCTTTAGTTTCAAGTTTGATTAGTTTCCAAGTTTCAATTATGGTTTTTGTTCTTATTCATTATGCTTATAAGTTAATATGCTAGTTTGAATGATTGATCACCATTTAGGCTTGCATGTTAGCTATCTTGGTTTGAATTAAGAGTAGACACCATGCTTTAATTCGAATTGAACTATGAATAGGAAGAGTATGTATGGACATTCGACAACAGGGATTAGATACATACTTGGTTGTTTAAAATGTTCTTCTTTGCTTAATGGATTCCTAATGCTTAGTTTATGTTAGACAACAGATGATCAAATTAGGAATACAAGGTTAGGACCAAACACCATGGCTTAATCAGATTTTAGCTAGAATCAATCCGTTAATCTAATTAAACTTGGGAATTTATTTGCTTGAGTTATTTCCTTTTTTCTTGCTTTATTTATTTTCTTTTTCATTTTTGTTTTATGTAGGGGAAATGAATTGGATCATTCAATCACCAAGCCTCGTGGGATCGACCTCGCACTTACATATGCTATACTACCAAACGGCAAGTGCACTTGCGAGTATCAAAAGTTGAGGATGCAGCT
>NW_018921654.1:35869-51636 GCF_002207925.1 Prunus avium | reverse complement strand
GACATTGCGTATGCTGTAAGTGTTGCTAGTCAGTTTATGCATTGTCCAAGTGAAGATCATATGGATGCGGTTCTTAGAATTATTAAATATTTGAAGTCCGCATCAGGAAAAGGACTTATGTTCTCTAAAAATGGTCATCTGAATATCAGTGGCTATACAGATGCAGATTGGGCAGGGAATGTCACTGATAGACGATCAACATCAGGGTACTTCACATTTGTGGGAGGTAACTTGGTTACTTGGAGGAGCAAGAAACAGAATGTTGTTGCTTTGTCTAGTGCAGAAGCGGAATTCAGAGGAATGACCAAAGGAATTTGCGAACTTCTTTGGTTGAGACACTTCATTAAAGAAAAACTTGACAATAAAGAAATTCAGCTTCCGTTTGTCAAGTCCGAAGACCAGCTGGCCGATATTTTGACAAAAGCAGTTTCTAGCAGAGTATTCCACAACTCACTGATCAAGTTGGGCATTGGTGATATCTATGCACCAACTTGAGGGGGAGTGTTAGCAATATTGACATCTTGTGTGATTGTCACCTTGTGAAACACAAAGACATGAAACACAAGACAACCCTTGTCTCATGGCACTTGTCTCATTCCTTGTTTTAGGGAATACTTTTCTTGAGCAATGTAATCCTTGTCTTATGGAATGTTTCATGGAATGTCTTAGGGAATGTTTCATGGAATGTTTTAGGGTTATTACATGTATATATGTTTTGATGTGTAATAGAATGAACATATGTTGAAATCAGAAAATATGCATAGCTTCCAAAATTCTCTACACTCTCCATTATCTCTACTCAACCTTCAATATCTCTTCCTAATTTGACATATCAATGCATCAAAAATAAAAGAATCAAAAGCAATTATGAAACAGAGACTGAATTATGATCAACAAACAAGGAACAAGAAAAGCAATGAAACTAGAAAAAAGATTGGGGAGCAAATAAATGGAAAACTAAGCCAACCAGCAGCGATCCTGAAAATCATGGAAATCAAACATCAGAGACATCAGAGAGTAATTCAGTTGACAGCCACATAGGCCCCTCCTCAATCCAAACACGAAAATCTGAACATAATAACACACGCCTAGCCAATCGATGTGCCACTTGATTACAACGACGGGAAGCATATTGGCAAATCACAACAGGAAAAAGCTGTAGATAGGCTTGTGCTTCTGCTACTAAAGCACCATCGGAATCCAAACATAAGCATTCAAACATCTTGAATGGGATCAACAAGGGGGAGTAATTGTTTGATTCCCATTCCATAATTTACCTATCAAAGTTCCCCGATTCATGACTTCTCCCATTCCTAGTAAGTAAACGTTCCAGGAGATTAAAAATAAAAGGAAAGACTTATTTTAACATTTCTCTTAAAATTGTTGAGCGTTAGCGAGCAAAACATACACGCACAGTTCAAATAAAATCAATGTCAATTTAGTTCCATGCACAACAATTGTAAGTGCAAATAAAATGTGAGTGCATGCATATTTTGCTTGTTAAAGCTCAATAATTTTAAGAGAAATGTTATGATTAATCGTGCATGTAACATCTAATTATAATATCTAATCGTGCATGTAACATCTAATTATAATATCCCAACTCCGAAGTCTCTTATTTGCTTAAGTGGAGGCATAATATCGTGATTGTCATGGGAACAAGGAAGCGAAGGGTCATAACAATCTATAAAAACAGAACAAGGAAATAATGGTAACATGAGTAGCTCATCCATAGCATAGACAACCTCAGAAGATTTCATATTGAACTTCAAACTGTTTGACTGTCAAAATGTTTAAAATGTATGGAAACATTGAATATTTGTAATATTCAAGGAATAACACTAGCTTTTGTTGGAAACAACAATCAGCATAAAAAGAATATATGTATAACATTCGATGAATAAGCTATAATGTGTAGAGACAAAGCTTTTGTTGGAAACAACAATCAGTATCAAACTGGCTGTCCTTGAAGAATTCATAGACAAATCTATAATCTTTCAATGCGGGACAAGAGGAAATTGAACTTCAACAATACGAGCTTTAACAGGTTTAAGTAAACAATCCATGGCTGTCTTTGAAGGATTCATAGACAAAGGCCAGCAAACTGGCTGCATATGGCATTACATAGAAAGGAACTCTCAACAACTTCATCATCATCCGATAAAGTTTTCTTGCAAGAAAACCAAACGACAACGTGCCCCCCAGGGTTTAACATTACTTTATCTTGTTTGAGATGAAGAATTCTTCAACAACACAAGGAGAGCTTTTCCATGCTGTCAGATCAGATGAAGGCCGCCCCTCCAAACACAAATGAACTATCTGCAGGACAAGATAGCTCCGATCAAAGAGCTAATAGAAAGCATATAATAAGGATGTTAAGTTTATTGCTGCCGTTAAGTATCCCTTTAGTAAAAAACATGTGCCCCCTCCACTGCCATCAAGGGACCTTGTAAATTATCAGAAAGATTAAGATGGATGGTTCCGAGCAACGGTCTAGTGCAAAGAATATAAACAAAGGTGCCAACTTTCAAATATGAAAAAGCAAACTTACTTTTCTTTTTTGATTTCACTAAGGTCAATTGGCAAACCTCTCCACAATCACCTACAAGATCATGTGACGATGGTCAGTAATGAGTAATCCTGTAAGCTTCATAATACAAGGAACAGAGATTGTGAAAGAGTGGAGCAATACCTTGGAGAGATCTCAGCCCTATGTTTTCTGCTACAGCTTTCATTCTTTCCCGAATCTTCAACTTCAACTCATTAGAGCATGCATTTCTTGAGTTTGATGGAAGATGATAAGGTCATTCTACCATAAAAGAGCATGCAATGCGCTTTAGTTTTCTTCAATTGTAAATGTAAATAGAATGTAAAATGAAAGCAATCTATACAACAAAGAAAACAATTAATGAAATGGAACTGTAGTTCAAATAATTGCAACAAGCAAACCTTTCGGAAGTGAAAGGCACAGAAAAGGATCAACAGAATTTTACCTTCGTGTGTTTTCTCATACTTTTGTTCCTCATAGGATTTTGAAAAGCCAGTTCTAATAGCTATACAATGAGGCTTTTCATTTTCATGCATATCTCAGCTCAACAAGATACTCCTAAGTTCAAGACATTAAGAATTGGATCGTTAGATTCATCTTAGAATATGAACAAACTAATTTCTAACCAACAAGTATGTACAGGAAAATAGATATGAAAGAGACTAGTTGATACGTTAAAAACTTAAAAGGGAAAAAGTGAAAATAGATATGAAAGAGACTAGTTGATACGTTAAAAACTTAAAAGGGAAACAGTGAAGGGGACGACACTGAAAGATGCATATTCAATTATCAAATGTTATAATGAAGCATCAGATCTTCTGCAAAGGTTCAGTTGCTTGTTAGAAATAATCAATGGCATGGCAATTAGGTAGATTTATGTGAACCCAATTGTGCTTTGTTTTGAATTTGAACTATAAACATCTAGTTGTGTAATACTTTCTTAACCTACCTGAAAAGTTTGAATTGGAAATGGCATCGTATCAAATAGGAACACGAACAGGAACTTTGTCTCTAGTAACGAGAACAGACCTGGGCATCCATCATATATTTTTCTAATTCTTCAAGAGATAAGTAGTCCATGTTACGAGTAGTAGTGGCCCTTTCATCATGTAGAACCCCACACTTGTCTAAAGGCAATCTGGACACCGGCCTTCTGGTCTTCATTCCTCCCACTCTGGCAAATGAGTAAATCATATGAGAAGGCATGGATGTTATCTATTACAATAACGGGGAAGCAAAATAAATCAGGGAGAGTGCAGACCAATAGTTTGTTTATTGCCCAGTATCTCAAATTTGTGGTATGTATTATTCAGGAAGGCTGGAGTGAGTTGGCTAACATC
The DNA here is from genome assembly GCF_002207925.1 of Prunus avium. The sequence goes on along the minus strand of NW_018921654.1, from coordinate 47,748 downwards.
AGAAGATAGGAGGGTTTTCGACAATTATAAGGGGTTGGGGATGGGGTGAGGTTCCTATCTTCACCTTGAGCATTGGTTTAATCACAATTCAGGGATGGAAGGCAGCTCAAGGATAATCTCTTTGTTAAAGCTCTTATAGTTGTATTTCTCTTAAGATCAGCTCTGTTCCTGTTCTGTGGTGGACGAGTACTTGTTCACTTCTGTGGTATTTTACTATCTTTTTCAATAAATAAAAATGTTTCTTCTAAATAAACAAGTCATTAATGAAGTGTGCAGCATTAATATTCATTGCATAAGGAACACTTAAATGACGTTTTCAAGTTATTACTTGTCATGAATGGACATGTGATGCTTGTTATGTTAGATTGAGATCCGTTTACCACATTGTCCAAATGCTGGTCTCTTGCTAGAGCTCCACCTGGAGAACATTTCCTGAACCCTGAACCCTGAACACAAGTTGTGATCAGCAATTGAGTAAATAGAAGGAGAGAATTTACTGAGCAAAATAATAATAGAGTTTTTGTGTGTTTTTCAGGAAAATGATTGTGATCAGAAAATAGCATGAGAGTGAGTTGTCAGAGTGTGCCTGTGGTGTGGTTGGTTATAAGCCAAAAATGAATACGTATTAAATAAATAAAAAACGTGCTGAACAACAGAGAGTGAGTTTCAGTTTTTGTATTGAATTAGAAGAAAAGCAGTTAAAGCGGTTATTTGAAGTACATACCTGACCTGAGTTTGTTTGTCTCTATGAGAGAGAGAGAGAAGTCATATCATCGTATGATGAGTTGGCCATTTATCTTGATGCCTGGAATGTGAGATATGCTTGCCCAATGATCTTGTCCCGTCTTATTCTCATACCTTTTCTTCAGGGCAGAGCAATTGGAGATGCTCAGATAAGAAAGAGATGGCGGCAGACCCTCTTCTGGCAGGAATTGAATACTGTCACACCCACCAATACCTAGAGTTTGAAGAGAAGTGAGGTGTTGAAGTGCCTCTTCTGGCAGGAATTGGAGACTCGGACAGTCATAAAGATATAGCTCTTGAAGAGAAGTGAGGTGTTGAAGTGCCTCTCCTGGAAGGAATTCCAGACTCTTACAACTATGAATATATAGACTTCGAAGAGAAGTAAGGTGTGCAAGTCCCTTTCCATCCAAAGATTTCAGAGTTGAAAGTTCCTCGATGCGGAGACTCTGAAGAGTGGTAGGGAGCAGCTGTTGCTTGAGCAACGTCTCCAAGATTTCATCACTTCCCCTGCCACAAATATTAAGGTATTTAAGGGAGACAAGTGCTTGCAAACCCCAGTTACAGTAGTCTCCCACTGATGAAGATGAAGCCCTCAGTCTCTCACAATTCTCAATGCTAAAATCTCGGAGGTTGGGAGGCAAACCCCCATCTTCTGCAATTGACTCCAGATTTGGAAGATCACTTATAGTCAAATATTGAAGGGCTGTGAGGGTGTGAATGCGTTCAGGTAATGACTTTAACTTATCGCATCTCCTGAGGTCCAATTGAGTCAGGTTGGGAGTGGGCAATCCTCCCTGCGGAAAACACACCAGATTTGGACACCCGACGATAACCAATTGATTGAGATGACTTAGATTCTCAACCGCTCCTTCTTCTTCAATCAAGCAAAGCGATTCCAGATTCTCACAATAGCCAATAATAAGTGTCGTCAATTTGGGAAAAATGCCCAAGGGGAAGGACCTCATTGAATCACAGCTATCCTGTATACTCAAAAGGTCGAGCGATGTTAATTTGGCCAACATCTCATGAGGTAGGAATTCTAATCTCCTACAGTTGTATATAGACAGTAATGTCAACGTAGTGGGTAGGCCATCTTCAGGGAACGACGACAGGGTTGGACAATTCCAGAGAGTCAAACTTTGAAGACGATTGATGTTGGGTAAGAATTGTATGTCATTAAAATGTCTAATGTCAAGTTGGGACAGGAGTTTTGTCTCTAGTAATGATAACAGACCTGTTTGGCATCCATCTTCTATTCTCAATTCTTGAAGAGAATTGTAGTTGAGATTGGTACTAGTACTAGTAGTAGCAGTGGCCCTTTGATCATGTAAAAACCCACACCAGTTCACACTAAGCTTCTTCAAGCAAGGTAGATCACAAGGCAAGCTTCCTCTCAGCTTTGGACACTTTTCTAGAATCAGCTTCTGGAGACGAGGAAAGTCTGGACCTCCACTCCCACTTGGTACCCATTCCTCCCACTCTGCCATCTCCTTAAACTCCAACATCTCCAACGATTGAAATGGCTGAAATGGCTGAAATGGCTGACCATACAACTCAGGACCTAACGTCCTAAGAAATTTCATCTTACATATGAAGAGCTCCTTAAGAGCAGGTAGCTGTCCAAGCGGTGGCAACTCGAAGCAATAATGACAGCCTTCGAGGCGCATAACTTTTATTTTATTGAAGGCAGAGTCTCCCAACCAGTTTGGGAAGCTGGTCCCGCCATAAAGTTGGATGGTCATTTTCTCCAAATTCATGCAAGGTTGGAGCTTGTCAAGTACATCTCTCACCTTTTCAGAATGATCGGCATCTTCGGAGTCCCATGCCAACTCTAACTCCTTCAGATCTTTCTTGTTCTTCAAATTAGCTTGCAAGGCATCCCTACCATCAACTACATTATTAAGCTTCAAAATTGAAAGTTTTCCTCCAAGATGGGACAACTCCCCCAATTCACCAATAGTCGACCCAGTAGATTTCCCCACAACAAAAGTAGTCAATGTTCTCAAACTTTTTAGTCTACCCATTTGCACTGGCATCTCTTGAATTGGTGTTCCACTAAAATCAAGATGCCTCAAGTTAATCAATTTCCTCATGTCTGTAGGCAATTCAATTAGAGAGAAACAATATGATAACAATAATGTTTGTAGACTGTAGAGAGTGCAAACTGTGGAAGGTAACCTCTTGATTGCAGTTTTAGAGAAATCCAAGTAGCGCAAATGAATGAGGTTACCAATAGAATTGGGTAACTTAAAAATATTACCATATTCTGACAACTTTAGCACCCGTAAACATAATAGAGATGGCACTAACTCATGTAAAACCCTTTTACTTACATATCTCTGATGCCATTCTCTACTTAGAGGTAGGAAGGTTCGCAAATGCTTAACCTCATATAATGGCTCAAATTTCGCAGCACAATCAAATTGCCCTATAGCATACGACAAATGCCGAACCCTTTTCAAAACTTCATGGGATTCGCCCCCTTCCCATCTCAAACAAGATTCCCTTGACACAGACATAGCTAAGTCATTGATGAGATCATGCATTGTGAACTTCTCATTTCTTGAGCTTTGAAAAAATGATCGTGACAATAAGTCATCAAAGTATTTCTTAGTGAGCTCTTCCATTCTTTTCTCACTCTCAGCTTGTGGAATTAAACTTTCTGCCACCCACAGTAGAACAATATCTTCCTTTTGGAATTCATAGCCCTTCGGAAAAATTGAGCAATAAGCAAAACACCATTTTAAATGAGTTGGGAGATAATGGTAACTCAATCTTAGAGCTGGAATTGTATTACATTTTTCAGGAGGCAACTCCCAAATATTGCTATTTAGTATGCTGTTCCATTCCTCATAATTTGTGTTGAAACGCAGGAGGCCTCCAAGTGTCTCTGCAGCTAATGGTAAACCGTTGCACTTAGAAGCAATTTTCTTACTAACTTCTTCTAGCTCTAGATGTGCACTTGAGTTTCCATTTTCGAAGGCATGTTTTGAAAGTAACAACCAGCAATCCTTATCAGACAACTGTTTCAAATAGTGAATTGGAACGGTGCGCATGAGAGATGCAACACTTTTGTTCCGTGTTGTCACAATGACCCTACTTCCCCATGCTCCGGATGCAAAAGGACGTTGTAGGAGACTCAAATCACCATAGTTCTCATTCCAAAGGTCATCCAATACAAATAAAAATTTCTTGTCCTTTATTTGTTGTCCTAGCTCAACTTGAAGAAAACTCAGGTCTTTATTATCGTAAGCTTTTGAACTGACTGACTCAAGTAGGGTCTTAGTTACCCTAGTAACATCAAAAGCTTCCGAAACATACGCCCAGGTTCTAAGATTAAAATGCTCTTTCACTTTGTCATCATTATAAAGGAGCTGAGCGAGGGTTGTCTTGCCAATGCCTCCCATTCCCACTATGGTGATGACGGAGACATCCTTGTCGCTTGCATCATCAGATAACAACAGTTTCATCAGCTTTTCTTTATCTCCATCCCTACCATACACAGAAGATTCATCCACCAAGGAAGTTGTTGGAGTTCTTTGAGCAACCTTTCCCCCAACAACACCTTCTCTCAGGCCAAGCACATCCTTTTGTTTTGCTAGGTGTTCTAATCTTTCAAGCAACTCTTGAATCCTACCATTCATGCCTTGATAATTATGATCAAGAAAAGTAGGGAGGAAGTTCCACACCTTATTTGTGACGGTTTGAAATTCAGCTTCCACCTTGCATCGCAAAACTTCAGCATTGATCTCATCGAGAAGGTCATCCGCATCAAAGACAGCATCTTGAAGCTTATCAAGCCACTCTTTCACGTAGCTGTTCAGGAATTGCTTCTCCTCCGCGTCATTAAGCACCGCATTAAGGCTCAACAACGTTATCTCCAGTTTCTTCACAAGCGACTCGTCCAGTTTCTTTCTCCGGAACAAGTCCACGAACTCCCTGGAACCAATCTTGTCAAACAGCACCTGCAAGGAGGCAGAGAGAATAGCCTCTCCAACCAAAGCCATGTTTCGATTCTTTTCAAAGAATTTGGACTTGAGTTAAGATTTGAAGCAAGTTTTGCAGCAAAGGATTTGGCTGTTGAGAAGTTAAGATTTATGTTGCTCTCAGTATCGTTGACTTGGAGTCTTAAACTATTGACTTGGAGTCTTCGAGTGAGAATATTATTGCAAAAGGACAAGCGCGTTTGTAACGTGGTGAACCCTCACGGTTAAACTCGTCATACAGCTGTCGTCCATTATTGTGTTAGAATATTTTTGGTAAATAAAGCTTTTATTTTTTACTGGTCAAAGTTTCAAGTTCTTCCTCACTATTTCTTTAGTGTCGGCGGACTTTTTGTGTTGGAAGATTTTATATTGGTAAATAAAGCTTTTATTTTTATACGGTCAAGTTTTTCCTTTTATTTATATTTTTTTTGTGTCGGTGGGCTTTATCAAAAGCGATTGTAGCAGGCTGGTCATTGTAAATTGGTAAAGGGTTATGTTAGTGAGATCAACTTGGGAGATCAATTTGGGTACCAACTCTCTAATAGAGGTGGAGTCCATCAATACAATGGATCCCACGCTCTATTAGAGAGTTGGTATCCTAAGTTGGTCTCCCAAATTGGTCTCCCTAGCATTTTTCATTGGTAAATTGGTATGAAACTAAGATTCGTTGTAGATGTCAGTAAAATTTTGATCAGTTAGTGAAATTGTTTTTGTTATGCATCTGTCCATTCAAGTGAAACTGTAGTCTACAGTTTGTTTATCAACTGATTTCTGAATTCATTACAGGTGAGTCTTCTTACCGACACTGGTGGTAACACCAAGGACGATTTGAGGCTTCCCACCGATGAAAACTTGCTCAGCCAGGTGAGGCCAAAAGAGACTGTTCTGATAATGTCTCAAGTGTTCACTTGCCCTGATGGGTTTGCAGAGTGTAAGGACCTCGTTGTGACAGTTATGGCATCCATGGGAGAAGAACAGATTTGTGCTCTCAAGGACATTGGCCCGAATACTTAAGTTTCGATTTCATGCCTCTTCTCTACTTGCTCTACTTCAGTAACATCTGCCCTCCATTTTAGCAGTAGCTGCAGTCTGCAAGTCATGTAATTGGAAGGCGAGGACATCATGAGCCCGCACGATCTTGGGCTTCTGACACAATTAGAGTATGCCTAATGTTGTGTTTGTTTCTTTATAAGACTAATTGATTTATTAATTTTTTTTGTTTTGGGTTTTGGGGTTGATGATAGTGGCGTTGGGAATCTGGGACTTGGTGGGCATGCGTCCTAATTTTGTATTGAGAGGCGAGCTAAAAACATTTTTCCGTTACATTACTCCATTATTTCTTTCTTCTTTTTTGATAAATGACATGAGAGGAGATACAGAACTAAGTGGGAGTATGAAAGGTTTCTCCTATTTTTTCGTGGTTTTTATTTTTAGGCACCAAACGTTTTCTTTTTGAAATATTAAAAAAAAAAACTAGACACCAATTGATGCCATATACAATGTGACATGTTCTTTGTTTCACATCACAGATCTTAGTTTCACATTACAGAATCTTAGGTGCTGGAAGTAAATGGATATAAAATGAGACGGTTCGTCATTTACTTTTCTTTGCCCTCACATGGGGACGGTTCGTCAATACCATTAATTAATTCAAATTGTGTAGGTGGGTTCTTGGAACGCACACGGCCTAAGGAATAATACAAGACAACAAGAGTGGAGGATGACAACAAGACAACGACAATTCAACGGTCCGCAAGTGGAACAGATTTCACTTGTGAATCTACAGCTCTTAACAGATTTCAATACATAAGGTAGATGGCGTGGATTTATTCAATCCATAAAGCTGACATGTGCTTAATGTTTCATAAGACTTTTATCATAGAATTTTATTTATTTATTTGTTTATTTTATGAATAGTATCATCTTTTAATATTTATCGAAGTATTGCATAACCAAAAGGAAATTACTTCTATTATTTATCTTTTGTATATGGTAACTCATGAGCATACATGAAACATTTACAGCTTCCTTCCTTTCGCGACCTCTTCTGGCTGGGAGCTGCCGATCTCGGTGGTTCCTCAGCCAAGCTATAATTCAACTTGAGACTAAGCACCCCTGACAGCTGCTGAGTATGGAGGAAGGCTCAGATGGCAATACTCGTAAGTTTTCTAAGAGGATCCGAGCTTCTGAAGCAGGTGAGTCAGAGCAAGACCTTGACGCCATCCCAGTTTCAGATCGGGCCCCAACTCCTGAGCTGTGGCCAACGCAGCGAGTTCTCGTGGGTAACGACAGTTTCAAAGATAAGCTGATGCAAAAAGTTAACCAGGTAAAAAATGCGGGTATTGACGTTGAGGCTCTTGATGACAATTATGCCGATCTAAATGATGAAGACGATGTGGTGGTATCTCGTGGTGAGCGCGGACCCAGTATCCATTTCTCTGAGAGAGCGATGGGGCGCCTCTGTCAGCCGTGGAAGAACGCCCTAATTGTAAAACTGCTGGGACGGTCGCACACTTATAACTACCTCCATGACCGCCTACAACAAAAATGGAATTTGAAAGGTGATTGGAAACTAGTGGATCTAGTAAATGACTATTTCGTAGTGAAATTTGAATTAGAGGAGGACTTGAATTACGTTCTGACTGGGGGACCATGGATTATCGCTGGGCAGTATTTGATTTTACAGAAATGGAGACCAGGATTTTGCCCATTGACTGCCCATGTCACTAGAATGGCGGCTTGGATCAGGGTCTCGGCTATCCAACTTGAGTGCTTTGATGTTTGGGCGCTCAAGAGGATAGGTAACCTGCTTGGCAAATTGCTCAAGATTGATACTTTAACTACGACTCAAAATAGAGGTAAATTTGCTCGACTTTGTGTGGAGCTGGACCTCACGAAACCGCTCGAGGCGTTCATCCAAATTAACCAAGAGTGGTACAACATAGAGTATGAAGGTCTCCCCGATATATGCTATCTGTGTGGCTTTATGGTCATAAAAGGGAACAATGCCCTTCGCGGGAGAAGAGTGCTACAGACAACGCCAAGACTGACTCTGTTACAGCTACTAAAGAAGTGGGTGCCGATGCAGTTATGGGTCAGGAGGGGACTAGTACAGATTCAGAAAATCTTCCTGGTCCTTGGATGAATGTCCCACCTAGGAGGAAACCAAAGAATAATTCCAAGGGCGTGAGCAATACAGGTTCGAGCCACAAGAGCCAAGGCTCTCGGTTTACTACTCTGCAACAAATCAGTGAGGATTTCAGTTTGGACCAGACTGACATTGGTGGGGGGGCATATCAGGGGAATGCAGAGTCATCTTATGCTTCTAAAAATGGTACTGGAATTGGAAACAAAGTCTGGACTAAGGCTAAGCACCCTATTGCTGGAGCCAGGACTGTTCTTAGTGACATCTCTAATAGTAAAAATAATGCTAAGGCCACGGCCTCGAGATCTACTAGCGCTACAGCATCTGTGGTTTCCTCTGGATTCCATAAACATAGTAGTAGTGCTAAGGGGAAATTGGTTGTTGATGAGAGCAGTGCCCATTGTTTGACTTCTACAACTGGCCACATGAACTCCTGGGGTAACGGCCAAAGCCTATATAAGCAAAATGGTGTCTATATCTTTGGACACCAACCTCCAAATATAACTGGAGACCATCATGGCAAACCTTGTGACTCTGAGGGTGTTGATGACCCTGCGGAAGCTCCTCCCCATGTTGGATTGAATCCTAATGATGGGACTATTATGGATGAAGGTCAGATGACTGATTGCATTTTGAATGCTGATAAGAGTGCCTCCAACAACGTTGAAGGCATGACACTTGACTGCTGATATTAGGGCTTTGGCCCTGGGTTCTATTCCTTTTTCCTTGTTGTTAATGGATATTCTTTGCTGGAATGCTAGAGGTGCACTAAATTCAGATATACTATGCTGGAACTAATCCAGGTTCATCATGTTGATATTTTGTTTGTTTGTGAACCTCGTATTGGAGGTAAAAAAGCCCTTGAGGTCATTAAATCTTTGAAGTACTCTTGCGTTGAGGTGGTGGATCCCATTGGTTTTTCTGGTGGTCTATGGCTATTATGGAATGAGAATAAAGTCAAAGTTGAAGTCCTTGGTACTACTGACCAAACTATCTCTGCTTCTATTGCCTGGCCTGGCCAAAATCCTTGGTTATTTACTGCAATCTATGCCAAGCCTTGTAATTCCAAGAGAGACAAGCTTTGGGATTACTTGAATTTTGTCTCTGATTGTCACCAGATGCCGTGGATGCTTGCTGGAGATTTCAATGATATGCTTAATTATGATGATAAAATTAGGGGGTGTCTCCCCCTGCAGGCTTAAAGGCTTCAGGAAATGGTTCGATGATAATGACATGATTGATCTTGGCTTCTCTGGACCCAAATTTACCTGGAGTAACAATCGGGTCTTTGAAAGAATTGACCGTGCAATCTGTAATGTCCAGTGGAGAAGCCTCTTTAACGAGGCCTCTGTCAAGCACTTGCCAAGGACCAAATCTGACCACTGCCCTATCAAGATAAGCCTGAAGTCCAGCTTCTCTTCTTCTTCTATCTCACGGCCTTTCCGGTTTGAGGCCATGTGGCTATCCCATGCCCATTTTAAGGACTTTCTCATGCAGCAATGGGCTCTTACTAATGGCTCTGTCCTAGATAAAACTAAAGCCTTGGTGCAGCCTCTTTTACATTGGAATTCTACTATTTTTGGAAACTTAAGGCAAAGGAAATCTACGCTGTTAGCCCGCCTGGCTGGTTTACAGAAAGCTATGGGTCCAAACACGATCCGATTCTTGTCCAAGCTTGAGAACTCCCTTATTGAAGAATATAATGAAGTCATTGAGCAAGAGGCCTTGTTTTGGCAACAAAAATCACGAGTTAAGTGGCTGCAAGACGGTGATAGGAATACTAAATTTTTCCACCTCACTACCTTAATAAGAAGAAGAAGAAATAAAATTGAGAGACTGAAGGATGATAATGGGGAGTGGATTGAAGGTGCTGGGGGTCTCAAGAAGCTAGCTGTTAGCTATTTTGTGGGCCTGTTTACCCAGGACCAGCAGTGCTGCACCTTTGAGGACCTCCCTAATTTCTTCCCTCCTATTGGGGCTGTTGATTTGGCTAACCTTGCCAAAAACGTGGATCTTATTGAAGTAAAAGAGAGTTTATTTAACATTGGTGGCCTCAAAGCCCCTGGTGTTGATGGGTTCCCAGCTTGTTTCTTCCAAAATCAGTGGCAGCTTTGTGGGAATGAAATTTACAATTTGGTTGACCAAGCTTTCCGGGATAGCATTCTTCCTGAAGGTTTAAACTCTACCTTGATCACTATGGTTCCTAAAGTTGATAATCCTTCCTCCATGGGCAATTCAGGCCCATTAGCCTTTGCTGTACTTTATATAAAACCATCTCTAAGGTGTTGGTGGCTAGACTAAGACCTATCTTGCCTGGTTTGATCAGCCCCAATCAAGTCAGTTTTGTGCCTGGGAGACACATTACTGATAACATTATTATTGCTCAAGAGTTAATGCACAAGTTCAGAACTGCTAAAGGGAAAAAAGGATTTATTGCTTGGAAGATCGATCTCTCTAAAGCTTATGACAGACTAAATTGGAGTTATATTGAGTTTGTCCTCAATGAGCTTGGCCTGCCTCCTTCGACTGTTCAACTAATAATGCATTGTGTTTCCTCTGTCCAGTACCAAGTGTGCGTTAATGGTGAATTGACTGACCCCTTTATTCCACAAAACGGCATTCGCCAAGGAGACCCTCTCTCTCCCTATTTATTTGTCCTTTGCATAGAAAAATTATCCCACCTGATTTTTGATGGGGTTAGGCATAAGAAGTGGAAGCCAGTTAAGTCCTGTCAGTCAGGCCCTGTTATCTCTCACTTATTTTTTGCAGATGATTTAATTCTCTTTGCTGAGGCTAGCCCCCAACAAGCTAGGGTGATGAAGAAGTGTTTAGAGCTTTTTTGTAATGCCTCTGGCCAGACTGTGAACTTTGATAAATCTGCTATTTTTTGCTCTCCTAATACTTGCAAGGATATGGCTAAAGAAATCAGCTTCATATGTGGGTCCCCTCTCACTGTGAACCTAGGCAAGTACCTGGGGATGCCTATCCTTCATTCAAGGGTCACTAAGGCTACCTACGGGGGATTGGTGGACAAAGTTCATGCTAGGCTGGCTTCTTGGAAGAGTAATGTGTTATCTATGGCTGGGAGATCTACTCTTATTCAAGCTGTTTCTTCTGCTATTCCTATTTATGCCATGCAGACCACGAAGATTCCTATAAGCGTTTGTGAAGATCTAGACCGGTTAAACAGGAACTTCCTCTGGGGTGGCAGTGAGAGAAAACAGAAGATCCACCTCTGCCAATGGGACTTAGTGTGTCGGCCAAAAAGTAAAGGCGGGTTGGGAATTAAGAAAACCCGTAATATGAACCAAGCTCTCTTAGCCAAATTAGGTTGGAGAGTGCTTAAGAAAGATGAAGGCATGTGGGCAAAGATTTTAGAAGCCAAGTATCTAAAAGACCATTCCATTCTTGATGCTGAATCAAATCCCAGGCAGAACTGCTCTTCAACTTGGAAAGGTATCATGTTTGGGGCCAAACTGCTGACTCATGGGCTGTCTTGGAGGCTTGGGAAAGGTGATAAGGTTCATTTTTGGAAGGACAAGTGGGCTGGTGATATTCCCCTTGTGCCGCAGAGTGAAACTATGGACGAAGCTGACTTTGATAGCACTGTTTCTCAATTCTTCAAACATGACTGGTGGGATGTGGACAAGCTTCGTAGTGTTCTTCCTGAGGATGCAGTTCAACGAATCATTTCTATATCGGCTGACTTTGGGGGCAGGCTTGAGGACACCCAAATTTGGCAGCCTACTACTACTGGTATGTTCACTGTAAAATCAGCTTATAATTTATTATTTACTGGAACTGATTGGTCTGACCCTTGGTGGAAAATCCTCTGGAAGATGCGTGTTCCCCCTAAATTGCAATTTTTTTGCTGGCTGGTCTACCAAAGGAAAATGAACAAAGGGCTAGACGTCATCTCACCACTGACCCTACGTGCCAGAGTTGTGGCTGGCCGGTTGAATCTGCTCTGCACATCTTAAGGGGTTGTATCAAGGCAAGGGAGG
>NW_018921653.1:318758-334410 GCF_002207925.1 Prunus avium | reverse complement strand
CGATTCAAAGGCTACGAGTGGTCAATTTGATTGGAAAAAATAAGAGAATTCAAAATATAGATTTAGCATTAAAAAGGGTAAAGAAGATCTGCAAAAACAAGACTGAACCAGTTCAGCTATACCAGTCTGTACAGTGAGCTAGGGTTGGCTGATACTAGTGCTAGTAGTCGTCAATTTAATGGGAAAAAAAATCAGGTTTCAAATCAAAGATTGAGGATTCAAAAGGATAGAAAAGATCTGCAAAAACAAGACTGAACCGGTTTAGCTAATATAGTCCGTATAGTGAGATAGGGTTTGCTGATACAATTGCTAAAATTGGTCAATTTGATGGGAAAAAATACCAGGATTCAAATTAGAGATTGATGATTCAAAATCGTAGAAAAGCTCTGCAGAAACAAAACTGAACCAGTTCAGCGAATACAGTCCGTACAGTGCTCTAGGGTTGACCGATTCAAAGGCTACGAGTGGTCAATTTGATTGGAAAAAAGAATAGAATTCAAATTAGAGATTGAGTACTCAAAAGGGTAAAAAAGATATGCAAAAACAAGGCTGAACCGGTTCAGCTATAACAGTCTGAACAGTGAGCTAGGGTTGGCTGATCCAAATGCTAGAAGTGGTCAATTTGATTGGAAAAAAGATGATAATTCAAATTAGAGATTGAGGATTCAAAAGGGTAGAAAACATCTGCAGAAACAAGACTGAACCGGCACAGCTAATACTGTCCGTGCAAGGAGCTAGGGTTGGCTGATCCAAATGCTAGAAGTGGTCAATTTGATTGGAAAAAAGATGATAATTCAAATTAGAGATTGAGGATTCAAAAGGGTAGAAAACATCTGCAGAAACAAGACTGAACCGGCACAGCTAATACTGTCCGTGCAAGGAGCTAGGGTTGGCTGATCCAAATGCTAGAAGTGGTCAATTTGATTGGAAAAAAGATGATAATTCAAATTAGAGATTGAGGATTCAAAAGGGTAGAAAACATCTGCAGAAACAAGACTGAACCGGCACAGCTAATACTGTCCGTGCAAGGAGCTAGGGTTGGCTGATCCAAATGCTAGAAGTGGTCAATTTGATTGGAAAAAAGATGATAATTCAAATTAGAGATTGAGGATTCAAAAGGGTAGAAAACATCTGCAGAAACAAGACTGAACCGGCACAGCTAATACTGTCCGTGCAAGGAGCTAGGGTTGGCTGATCCAAATGCTAGAAGTGGTCAATTTGATTGGAAAAAAGATGATAATTCAAATTAGAGATTGAGGATTCAAAAGGGTAGAAAACATCTGCAGAAACAAGACTGAACCGGCACAGCTAATACTGTCCGTGCAAGGAGCTAGGGTTGGCTGATCCAAATGCTAGAAGTGGTCAATTTGATTGGAAAAAAGATGATAATTCAAATTAGAGATTGAGGATTCAAAAGGGTAGAAAACATCTGCAGAAACAAGACTGAACCGGCACAGCTAATACTGTCCGTGCAAGGAGCTAGGGTTGGCTGATCCAAATGCTAGAAGTGGTCAATTTGATTGGAAAAAAGATGATAATTCAAATTAGAGATTGAGGATTCAAAAGGGTAGAAAACATCTGCAGAAACAAGACTGAACCGGCACAGCTAATACTGTCCGTGCAAGGAGCTAGGGTTGGCTGATCCAAATGCTAGAAGTGGTCAATTTGATTGGAAAAAAGATGATAATTCAAATTAGAGATTGAGGATTCAAAAGGGTAGAAAACATCTGCAGAAACAAGACTGAACCGGCACAGCTAATACTGTCCGTGCAAGGAGCTAGGGTTGGCTGATCCAAATGCTAGAAGTGGTCAATTTGATTGGAAAAAAGATGATAATTCAAATTAGAGATTGAGGATTCAAAAGGGTAGAAAACATCTGCAGAAACAAGACTGAACCGGCACAGCTAATACTGTCCGTGCAAGGAGCTAGGGTTGGCTGATCCAAATGCTAGAAGTGGTCAATTTGATTGGAAAAAAGATGATAATTCAAATTAGAGATTGAGGATTCAAAAGGGTAGAAAACATCTGCAGAAACAAGACTGAACCGGCACAGCTAATACTGTCCGTGCAAGGAGCTAGGGTTGGCTGATCCAAATGCTAGAAGTGGTCAATTTGATTGGAAAAAAGATGATAATTCAAATTAGAGATTGAGGATTCAAAAGGGTAGAAAACATCTGCAGAAACAAGACTGAACCGGCACAGCTAATACTGTCCGTGCAAGGAGCTAGGGTTGGCTGATCCAAATGCTAGAAGTGGTCAATTTGATTGGAAAAAAGATGATAATTCAAATTAGAGATTGAGGATTCAAAAGGGTAGAAAACATCTGCAGAAACAAGACTGAACCGGCACAGCTAATACTGTCCGTGCAAGGAGCTAGGGTTGGCTGATCCAAATGCTAGAAGTGGTCAATTTGATTGGAAAAAAGATGATAATTCAAATTAGAGATTGAGGATTCAAAAGGGTAGAAAACATCTGCAGAAACAAGACTGAACCGGCACAGCTAATACTGTCCGTGCAAGGAGCTAGGGTTGGCTGATCCAAATGCTAGAAGTGGTCAATTTGATTGGAAAAAAGATGATAATTCAAATTAGAGATTGAGGATTCAAAAGGGTAGAAAACATCTGCAGAAACAAGACTGAACCGGCACAGCTAATACTGTCCGTGCAAGGAGCTAGGGTTGGCTGATCCAAATGCTAGAAGTGGTCAATTTGATTGGAAAAAAGATGATAATTCAAATTAGAGATTGAGGATTCAAAAGGGTAGAAAACATCTGCAGAAACAAGACTGAACCGGCACAGCTAATACTGTCCGTGCAAGGAGCTAGGGTTGGCTGATCCAAATGCTAGAAGTGGTCAATTTGATTGGAAAAAAGATGATAATTCAAATTAGAGATTGAGGATTCAAAAGGGTAGAAAACATCTGCAGAAACAAGACTGAACCGGCACAGCTAATACTGTCCGTGCAAGGAGCTAGGGTTGGCTGATCCAAATGCTAGAAGTGGTCAATTTGATTGGAAAAAAGATGATAATTCAAATTAGAGATTGAGGATTCAAAAGGGTAGAAAACATCTGCAGAAACAAGACTGAACCGGCACAGCTAATACTGTCCGTGCAAGGAGCTAGGGTTGGCTGATCCAAATGCTAGAAGTGGTCAATTTGATTGGAAAAAAGATGATAATTCAAATTAGAGATTGAGGATTCAAAAGGGTAGAAAACATCTGCAGAAACAAGACTGAACCGGCACAGCTAATACTGTCCGTGCAAGGAGCTAGGGTTGGCTGATCCAAATGCTAGAAGTGGTCAATTTGATTGGAAAAAAGATGATAATTCAAATTAGAGATTGAGGATTCAAAAGGGTAGAAAACATCTGCAGAAACAAGACTGAACCGGCACAGCTAATACTGTCCGTGCAAGGAGCTAGGGTTGGCTGATCCAAATGCTAGAAGTGGTCAATTTGATTGGAAAAAAGATGATAATTCAAATTAGAGATTGAGGATTCAAAAGGGTAGAAAACATCTGCAGAAACAAGACTGAACCGGCACAGCTAATACTGTCCGTGCAAGGAGCTAGGGTTGGCTGATCCAAATGCTAGAAGTGGTCAATTTGATTGGAAAAAAGATGATAATTCAAATTAGAGATTGAGGATTCAAAAGGGTAGAAAAGATCTGCAAAAACAAGACTGAACCGGCACAGCTAATACTGTCCGTGCAAGGAGCTAGGGTTGGCTGATACAAGTGCTAGAAATGGTCAATTTGATGGGAAAAAATATCAGGATTCAAATTAGAAATTGAGGATTCGAAAGGATAGAAAAGATCTACAAAAACAAAATTGAACCTGTTCAACTAACCAAGTCCGTACAGTGCGCTAGGGTTGGCCGTTTCAAAGGCCACGAGTGGTCAATTTGATTGGAAAAAAGATTATAGTTCAAATTAGAGATTGAGGATTCAAAAGGGTAGAAAAGTTCTTCAAAAACAAGACTGAAATGGTTCAGCTAACACAGTCCGTACAGTGAGCTAGGTTTGGCTGATACAAGTGCTAGAAGTGGTCAATTTGATGGGAAAAAATATCAAGATTCAAATTAGAGATTGAGGATTCAAAATGGTAGAAAAGATCTGTAGAAACAAAACTGAACCGGTTCAGCTAATACAGTCAGTACAGTGCACTAGGGTTGGCCGATTCAAAGGCTACGAGTGGTCAATTTGATTGGAAAAAACAAGAGAATTCAAAAACAAGACTGAACCGGTTCAGCTATTCCAGTCTGTACACTGAGCTAGGGTTGTCTGATACAAGTGCTAGAAGTGTTCAATTTGATGGGAAAAAATACCAGGATTCAAATCATAGATTGAGGATTCTAAAGGATTGAAAACATCTGGAAAAACAAGACTGAACCGATTTAACTAATACAGTCCGTACAGTGAGCTAGGTTTGGCTCGTACAAGTGCTTGAATTGATCAATTTGATGGGAAAAAATATCAATCTTCAAATTAGAGATTGAGGATTCAAACGGATAGAATTGATCTGCAAAAAAATCTGAACGGGTTCAGCTATACCAGTCCGTACAGTGAGGTAGGGGTGCTAGGAGTGGTCAATTTGATGGGAAAAAAACCCAGGATTCAAATTAGTAATTGAGTATTCAAAATGGTAGAAAAGATCTGCAGAAACAAAATTGAACATGTTCAGCTAATATTGTCTGATCAGTGCACTATGGTTGGCCGATTCAAAGGCTACGAGTGGTCAATTTGATTGCAAAAAAGATCTGCAAAAACAAGAATGAAACGATTCAGCTATACCAGTCTGTACTGCAAGCTAGGGTTGGCTGATACAAATGCTAGAAGGATTCAAAATGGTAGAAAAGATCTGCAGAAACAAAATTGAACCGGTTCGGCTAATATTGTCCGAACAGTGTACTATGGTTGGCCGATTCAAAGGCTACGAGTGGTCGATTTGATTGCAAAAAATAAGAAAATTCACATTAGTGATTGAGGATTCAAAAGGGTAAAAAAGATCTGCAAAAACAAGACTGAAACGATTCAGCTATACCAGTCTGTACTGCAAGCTAGGGTTGGCTGATACAAATGCTAGAAGTGGTCAATATGATGGGAAAAAATATCAGGGTTCAAATCCGAGATTGAGGATTCAAAAGGATAGAAAAGCTCTGCAACAACAAGATTGAACCGGTTCAGCTAATACAGTTCGTACAGTGAGCTAGGGTTGGCTGATACAATTGCTAGAATTGGTCAATTTGATGGGAAAAAATATCAGGATTCAAATCAGAGATTGAGGATCCAAAAGGATAGAAAAGATCTGCAAAAACAAGATTGCACCGGTTCAGCTAAACCCGTCCGTACAGTGAGCTAGGATTGGCCTATACAAGTGCTAGAAGTGGTCAATTTGATGGGAAAATATATCAGGATTCAAATTAGAGATTGAGGATTCGAGAGGATAGAAAAAATCTACAAACACAAAACTGAACCTGTTCAACTAACCAAGTCCGCACTGTGCGCTAGGGTTGGCCGATTCAAAGTCTACGAGTGGTCAATTTGATTGGAAAAAATATCAAGATTCAAATTAGAGATTGAGGATTCAAAAGGGTAAAAAAGATCTGTAAAAACAAGACTGAACCGGTTTAGCTATACCAGTCTGTACAGTGAGCTAGGGTTGGTTGATACAAGTGCTTGAAGTGGTCAATTTGATGGGAAAAAATATCAGGACTCAAATCTGAGATTGAGGATTCGAAAGGATAGAAAAGATCTGCAAAAAAAATTCTGAACCGATTCAGCTAATACAGTCCGTACAGTGTGCAAGGGTTGGCTGATACAAGTGCTAGAATTGTTCAATTTGATGGGAAAAAATATCAAGATTCAAATTAGAGATTGACGATTCAAACGGATAGAAATGATCTGCAAAAAAAAACTGAACGGGTTCAACTATACTTGTCCGTACAGTGAGCTAGGGTTGGCTGAAACAGGTGCTGGAAGTGGTCAATTTGATGGGAAAAAAAATCAGGATTCAAATTAGAGATTGAGGATTCGAAAGGATAGAAAAGATCTACACAAACAAAACTGAACCTGTTCAACTAACCAAGTTCGTACAGTGAACTAGGGTTGGCCGATTCAAAGGCTACTAGTGGTCAATTTGATAGGAAAAATGATGATAATTCAAATTAGAGATTGAGGATTCAAAAGGGTAGAAAAGATATGCAAAAACAAGACTGTACCATTTCAGCTAACCAGTCCGTACAGTGAGCTAGGATTGGCTGATACAAGTGCTTGAACTGGTCAATTTGATGGGAAAAAGTATCAGGATACAAATTAGGGATTGAGGATTCAAAATGGTAGAAAAGATCTGCAAAAGCAAAACTGAACCGGTTCAGCTAATACCGTCCGTACAGTGCACTAGGGTTGGCCGATTCAAAGGCTACTAGTGGTCAATTTGATTGCAAAAAAGATCTGCAAAAGCAAAACTGAACCGGTTCAGCTAATACCGTCCGTACAGTGCACTAGGGTTGGCCGATTCAAAGGCTACAAGTGGTCAATTTGATTGGAAAAAAGAAGAGAATTCAAATTAGAGATTTAGGATTCAAAAGGGTAAAAAAGATATGCAAAAACAAGACTGTACCGGTTCAACTAACCCTGTCCGTACAGTGAGCTACGGTTGGCTGATAAAAGTGCTAGAAGTGGTCAATTTGATGGGAAAAAGTATCAGGATTCAAATTAGAGATTGAGGATTCAAAATGGTAGAAAAGATCTGCAGAAACAAAACTGAACCGGTTCAGCTAATACCATTCGTACAGTGCACTAGGGTTGGCCGATTCAAAGGCTACGAGTGGTCAATTTGATTGGAAAAAAGAAGAGTATTCAAATTAGAGATTTAGCATTCAAAAGGGTAAAAAAGATCTGGAAAAACAAGACTGAACCATTTCAGCTATACCAGTCTGTACAGTGAGCTAGGGTTGGCTGATGCAAATGCTAGAAGTGGTCAATTTGATGGGAATAAATATCAGGATTCAAATCAAAGATTGAGGATTCAAAACGATAGAAAAGCTCTGCAAAAACAAGATTGAACCGGTTCAGCTAATACAGTCCGTACAGTGAGCTAGGGTTGGCTGATACATTTGCTAGAATTGGTCAATTTGATGGGAAAAAATATCAGGATTCAAATCTGAGATTGAGGATCCAAAAGGATAGAAAAGGTCTGCAAAACCAAGATTGAACCGGTTCAGCTAACCCTGTCCGTACAGTGAGCTGGGGTTGGCTGATACAAGTGCAAGAAGTGGTCAATTTGATGGGAAAAAATATCAGGATTCAAATTAGAGATTGAGGATTCAAAATGGTAGAAAACCTCTGCAGAAACAAAACTGAAAAGGTTCAGCGAATACAGTCCGTACAGTGCACTAGGGTTGACCGATTCAAAGGCTACGAGTGGTCAATTTGATTGGAAAAAACAAGAGAATTCAAATTAGAGATTGAGTACTCAAAAGGGTAAAAAAGATCTGCAAAAACAAGACTGAACCGGTTCAGCTATACCCGTCTGTACAGCGAGCTAGGGTTGGCTGATACTAGTGCTAGAACTGGTCAATTTGATGGGAAAAAATATCAGGATTCAAATCAGAAATTGAGGACTCAAAAGGATAGAAAAGATCTGCAAAAACAAGACTGAACCGGTTCAGCTAATACAGTCCGTACCGTGAGCTAGGGTTGGCAGATACAAGTGCTAGAATTGGTCAATTTGAAGGGAAAAAGTATTAGGATTCAAATCCGATATTGAGGATTCTAAAGGATAGAAAAGATCTGCAAAAACAAGACTGAACCGGTTCAGCTAATACAATCCGAACAGTGTGCTAGGGTTGGCTAATAAAAGTGATAGAATTGGTCAATTTGAGTGGAAAAAATATCAGGATTCGAATTAGAGTTTGAGGATTCAAACGGATTGAAATGATCTGCAAAAAAATTTGAACGGGTTCAGCTATACCAGTCCGTACTGTGAGGTAGGGTTGGCTGATACAAGTGCTAGAAGTGGTCAATTTGATGAGAAAAAATATTAGGATTCAAATTAGAGTTTGAGGATTCGAAAGGATAAAAATCTACAAAAACAAAAGTGAACCTGTTCAACTATCCAAGTACGTACAGTGCGCTAGGGTTGGCCGATTCAAAGGCTACGAGTGGTCAATTTGATTGGAAAAAAGATGATAATTCAAATTAGAGATTGAGGATTCAAAAGGGTAGAAAAGATCTGCAAAAACAAGACTGTAACGGTTCAGCTACCCCAGTCCGTACAGTGAGCTAGGATTGGCTGATACAAGTGCTAGAAGAGGTCAATTTGATGCGAAAAAATATCAGGATTCAAATTCGAAATGATAGAAAAGATCTACAAAAACAAAACTGAACCTGTTCAGCTAACCAAGTCCGTACAGTGCGCTAGGGTTGGCCGATTTAAAGGCTACGAGTGGTCAATTTGATTGGAAAAAATATGATAATACAAATTCAAGATTGGGGATTCAAAAGGGTAGAAAAGATCTGCAAAAAAAAGAATGAACCGGTTCAGCTAATACAGTCCGTACAGTGAGCTAGGGTTGGCTGATTCAAGTCCTAGAATTGGTCAATTTGAGGGGAAAAAATATAAGGATTCAAATTGGTGATTGAGGATTTAAACAGATAGAAATGATCTGCAAAAAAAACTAAATGGGTTCAGCTATACCAGTCCACACAGTGAGCCAGGGTTGGCTGATACAAGTGCTAAAAGTGGTCAATTTGATGGGAAAAAATATCAGCATTCAAATCAAAGATTGAGGATTCTAAAGGATAGAAAAGATCTGGAAAAAAACAAAACTGAACTTGTTCAGCTAATACAGTCCGTACAGTGTGCTAGGGTTGGCAAATACAAGTGCTAGAATTCATCAATTTGTTGGGAAAAAATATCATGATTCAAATTTGAGATTGAGGATTCAAACAGATAGAAATGATCTGCAAAAAAAAGCTGAACTGGTTCAGCTATACCAGTCCGTACAGTGAGGTAGGGTTGGTTGATACAAGTGCTCGAAGTGGTCAATTTGATGGGAAAAAATATCAGGATTCAAATTAGAGATTGAGGATTCGAAAGGATAGAAAAGATCTACAAAAACAAAACTGAACCTGTTCAACTAACCAAGTCCGGACAGTGCGCTAGGGTTGGCCGATTCAAAGGCTACTAGTCGTCAATTTGATTGGAAAAAAGATGATAATGCAACTTAGAGATCGAGGATTCAAAGGGGTAGAAAATATTTGCAAAAACAAGACTGTACCGGTTCAGCTATCCCAGTCCATACAGTGAGCTAGGGTTGGTGATACAAGTGCTAGAAGTGGTCAATTTGATAGGAAAAAATATCAGGATTCAAATTAGAGATTAAGGATTCTAAAGGATAGAAAAGATCTAGAAAAAAACAAAACTGAACCGGTTCAGCTAATACAGTCCGTACAGTGTGCTAGGGTTGGCTGATACAAGTGCTAGAATTTGTCAATTTGACTGGAAAAAATATCAGGATTCAAATTAGAGATTGAGGATTCAAATGGATAGAAATTATCTGCAAAAAAAACTGAACGGGTTCAGCTATACTAGTCCGTACAATGAGCTAGGGTTGAGTGACACAAGTGCAAGAAGTGTTCAATTTGATGGGGAAAAGTATCAGGATTCAAATTAGATATTGAGGATTCGAAAGGATAGAAAAGATCTACAAAAACAAACCTGAACCTGTTCAACTAACCAATTCCGTATAGTGCGCTTGGGTTGGCCGATTCAAAGGCTACTAGTGGTCAATTTGATTGGAAAGAAGATGATAATTCAAATTAGAGATTGAGGATTCAATAGGGTAGAAAAAATCTTTAAAAACAAGACTGTACTGGTTCAACTAACTCAGTCCATACAATGAGGTTGGCAGATACAAGTGCTAGAAGTGCTCAATTTGATGGGACAAAATATCAGGATTCGAATTAGAGATTGAGGATTGAAAATGGTAGCAAAGATCTGCAGCAACAAAACTGAACCGGTTTAGCTAGTACAGTCCGTACAGTGCACTAGGGTTGGCCGATTCAATGGCTACGAGTGGTCAATTTGATTGGAAAAAAGAAGAGAATTCAAATTAGAGACTTGGGATTCAAAAGGGTTAAAAAGAGCTGCAAAAACAAGACTGAACCGATTCAGCAATACCAGTTTGTACAGTGAGCTAGGGTTGGCTGATACAAGTGCTAGAAGTGGTCAATTTGATGGAAAAAAATATCAGGTTTCAAAATCAGAGATTGAGGATTCTAAAGGATAGAAAAGATATGCAAAGACAAGACTGAACCGGTTCAACTAATACAGTCCGCACAGTGTGCTAGGGTTGGCTGACACAAGTGCTAGAATTGGTCAATTTGATGGGCAAAAATATCAGTATTCAAATTAGAGATTGAGGATTCAAAACGGTAGAAAAGATCTACATAAACAAAACTGAACCGGTTTAGCAAATACAGTCCGTACAGTGCACTACGGTTGGCTGATTCAAAGGCTACGAGTGGTCAATTTGATTGGAAAAAAGATGATAATTCAAATTAGAGATTGAGGATTCAAAAGGGTAGAAAAGATCTGCAAAAACAAGACTGTACCTGTTCAGCTAACCCAGTCCGTACAGTGAGCCAGGGTTGGCTGATACAAGTGCTAGTAGTGGTCAATTTGATGGGAAAAAATATCAGGATTCAAATTAGAGATTGAGGATTCAAAATGGTTGAAAAGTTCTGTAGAAACAAAAATGAACCGGTTCAACTAATATAGTCCATACAGTGCACTAGTGTTGGCCGATTCAACGGCTACAAGTGGTCAATTTTATTGGAAAAAAGAAATTAGAGATTGAGAATTCAAACGGATAGAAATGATTTGCAAAAAAAACTGAACGGGTTCAGCTATACCATTCCGTACAGTGAGGTAGGGTTGGCTGATACACGTACTAGAAGTGGTCAAATTGATGGGAAAAAATATCAGGATTCAAATTAGAGATTGAGAATTCAAACGGATAGAAATGATTTGCAAAAAAAACTGAACGGGTTCAGCTATACCATTCCGTACAGTGAGGTAGGGTTGGCTGATACACGTACTAGAAGTGGTCAAATTGATGGGAAAAAATATCAGGATTCAAATTAGAGATTGAGGATTCCAAATGGTTGAAAAGATCTACAGAAACAAAACTGAACCGGTTCATCTAATACAGTCCGTACAGTGCACTAGGGTTGGCCGATTCAAAGGCTACGAGTGGTCAATTTGATTGTAAAAAAGAAGAGAATTCAAATTAGAGATTGAGGATTCAAAAGGGGAAAAAAGATCTGCAAAAACAAGACTGAACTGGTTCAGCTATACCAATCTGTACAGTTAGCTAGGGTTGGCTGATACAAGTGCTAGAAGTGGTCAATTTGGTGGGAAAAAATATCAGGATTCAAATTCGTGATTGAGGATTCAAAAGGACAGAAAACATCTGCAAAAACCAGACAGAACTGGTTCATCTAATACAGTCCGTACAGTGAGCTGGGGTTGGCTGATACAAGTGCTAGAATTGGTCAATTTGATGGGAAAAAATATCAGGATTCAAATTAGAGATTGAGGATTCAAACGGATAGAAATGATTTGCAAAAAAAACTGAACGGGTTCAGCTATACCATTCCGTACAGTGAGGTAGGGTTGGCTGATACACGTACTAGAAGTGGTCAAATTGATGGGAAAAAATATCAGGATTCAAATTAGAGATTGAGTATTCGAAAGGATAGAAAAGATCTACAAAAACAAAACTGAACCTGTTCAACAAACTAAGTCCGTACAGTGCGCTAGGGTTGGCCGATTCAAAGGCTACTAGTGGTTAATTTGATTGGAAAAAAGATGATAATTCAAATTAGAGATTCAGGATTCAAAAGGGTAGAAAAGATCTGCAAAAACAAGACTATACCGGTTCAGCTAACCCAGTCCGTACAGTGAGCTAGGGTTGGCTGATACAAGTGCTAGAAGTGGTCAATTTGATGGGAAAAAATATCATGATTCAAATTAGAGATTGAGGATTCAAAATGGTAGAAAAGTTCTGCAGAAATAAAAATGAACCGGTTCAGCTAATATAGTCCGTATAGTGTGTTTGGGCCCAAATTTGCCACGCCGAAGACAAAAGCCCACACCATCTCCTAGGCCGCCTGTGTCAGATGGCCTCAAGCCCATCAGCACGACCCAGCCCATTAAACGAGTAGACAAACCTAGAACACCTGGCCCAAAACATTAAGAGGCCTGGGAACAGTGGAAATCAGAAAGCAACTTGGGCCTTGGAAGAACTAGAATGGGACTCAAAACGCAAACTAAACCCAGCTTATCTTTTAAAAACAGTCCCACGTGACCCCTGACTAAGAAAAGTCAACAAAATCGGCTGAAATCAAGATTGAACAGGAGCAGGTATAAAAGAAGGACGTTTCTGAAAAACTCTGTTGCCAGGAGACCAAGCCCCGTTTTGTTTATTCGGAAGATATCCTTCTGCACCAAAGAAGGTGCCATTTTCAAAGGATAAGCACACGATGTTGCTATGAAAAGGAGATAAAGCGGGAAACAGGGAGTTGTTCAAAAACTGGGAACTTGCCATCACAAACTTCAGACTCTTGCAAAAGCAGTTGAAATGGAAGAACAGTATGGCACCCCATCAAAACGCAGGGAAATGATCACTTCAAGAAACTAATTGATAAATGCTCGCATGCCAGAAAATGGATGGAACCCCTGCTTATTTCAAATTAAAAATTAAAAATATCTTTTGATTACTTGCCGCCCACTTTCAAAAGAACATTTCATATATATATAAGAGGGGGTGAACGGAGAAAAAACGACCAACCAACTCAACCAAAACCCTATCAAAAGACAAACACTCAAAATGATCACTTGATCACGAGAACTCCAAGCTAAGTTCAACAGACCCAGAGTCTGAAGCATCTTAATTTCAAAAGCTTTTCAACAAGCTTGCAGAATCATCCTGTTTTTCTCCCAGCAAAGACAGCTGAACCACTGTTTCTGATTTGAATTCCAGTCCACAAATCAACAATAACGAGGTCTCTCTCGTTACAAATTTGATTCAGGACGTTTCTGAAAAACTCTGTTGCCAGGAGACCAAGCCCCGTTTTGTTTATTCGGAAGATATCCTTCTGCACCAAAGAAGGTGCCATTTTCAAAGGATAAGCACACGATGTTGCTATGAAAAGGAGATAAAGCGGGAAACAGGGAGTTGTTCAAAAACTGGGAACTTGCCATCACAAACTTCAGACTCTTGCAAAAGCAGTTGAAATGGAAGAACAGTATGGCACCCCATCAAAACGCAGGGAAATGATCACTTCAAGAAACTAATTGATAAATGCTCGCATGCAAGAAAATGGATGGAACCCCTGCTTATTTCAAATTAAAAATTAAAAATATCTTTTGATTACTTGCCGCCCACTTTCAAAAGAACATTTCATATATATATAAGAGGGGGTGAACGGAGAAAAAACGACCAACCAACTCAACCAAAACCCTATCAAAAGACAAACACTCAAAATGATCACTTGATCACGAGAACTCCAAGCTAAGTTCAACAGACCCAGAGTCTGAAGCATCTTAATTTCAAAAGCTTTTCAACAAGCTTGCAGAATCATCCTGTTTTTCTCCCAGCAAAGACAGCTGAACCACTGTTTCTGATTTGAATTCCAGTCCACAAATCAACAATAACGAGGTCTCTCTCGTTACAAATTTGATTCAGCAGAGCCAAGGCAAGCAGAGTTTTGAGTTTTCTCAAATATGAAAACCTCAACAAATTTATGAAAAGCCCTGACTAAGCAGCACAGGTATTACAGCCCATTGCCAGCTCGAGTCCAGCCACTTCTGCCCCCTTTCAGACTGGAGAAGTCCCAGTTCTGCCCATCCAAAAGCCTTCCAGGGTTCGAAATAGATTAAAGCTCTGCCAAACTCAAGCTTTGGTATCGATTTGCAGCTGAAGCCTAGCAGTTGAAGTTGTTAAAGGTCCAGTCCAGCACAGGCGTATCCAGTCCAGCCCAGAACAGAGGCAACTATCCAAACAGAAATGGAAGAACAGCCCTCTTCTTGTCCTTGTATAGTCAGTTTTTCCCTTTTTGAGTCTTGTAAAAGGGAGTTCTGCCTGAAATTGGTTCAATCTGTCATCTTTCATTCTGGCCAGAACTACCGGTTTTCGTACTGAGGAAAATTGTAAAAGTCCTTACCAGTCTAAGGCATAGAAAAGAACTTACTTGGGAGATATTCCTCACCCAAATTCACAATCGCTTGTTCAAAGTCAATAGCTTGGGGCGCAAGTTATTTTTACTCTCTCAAATCTGTTAGAATTGAAAAATTGCTAACAGTGGCACGCTCGACACACAAAGAAAGTTAATTTATTGACCAACCATGGTCTTTAAATTAATGGGGAACTTTACCCTACCATTACAGGTACACAAAAAGGGGTGAACAATTTGGCACGCCCGGTGGGATTCCTCAGTATATACACCCTGCAGTATTTTGAAAGTATATGTATATTGGAAGTTCTAGCCAGAACCCATATCACACGATGGAACGAGACCAAGCAGCTTTCCAAGAAGGACCAGACTCAGAAGAAAGCGACGCTAGACAATCAGCTCATGGCAGTACAGGAAGCAGACGTTCCAGAACTGGTTCCAGGAGGCTGAACCAAATACAGGAAGCCGTGTTCCGACAAGAGGCCACAACACAAAGGAGTCAGGAGTCTTTGAACAACATAACAGCCATGATGCAGTGGCAAGTTAACAGGCAGTTCAGGAAAGACCGCGAGGCCGCTATGGCCAGGATTCCAAATCCTGACGCCGTAGTGCAACAGTTGGACCTTCCCTACGGTCCTCCACCAGGACTGGCATGGCCATATCAAGAGAATCCTCTTATTGCACAGATAGCTGGAGTACCGGGACCCGAAGAAATCCAAGCTGGACAGAGGGGCGGAGCCCTTCTCGCCCAAGAACACGAGGCCCCAGCCAGGGCAGAAGGTTTTGCACCAGTTCAGGTTCCCCAGAATCGGCCAGAACCGCCTGCACCACAACCTGTGGCCCCACGAGATCAACCACTGCCACTTCTGCCTGAGCCGCCAGCCGTGCCACCCTACAGACCAAGAAGAATGGACCCCAATCCATTCCCTCCATTAGCAAGGGGCAGGAGAGGCAGAGGGGGAATTAACCCTTTTGCCAACAATGACAGGAACAGACCGGGGGCAAATTGGAGAAACCATCTGGAGATTGAAGAAGAGGAAGAACACAGGGAGGAAGCTCTGCCCCGACCATACAGAATAGAGCATAGGTTTGATAATGATCAGCCAGAACAGGGACGAAATCCACGTCCTGTCAATGCTTTGAATGACATGGGGGCACTACAGAGAATGATCAGAGAAATGATGGAGCCAGAGGCCAGGAGAGGAGAAAGGCCCATCTACAGAAAGCCGTACCCGGCTTACATAGATCAGATTCCTTTACCTGCAGGTTTCAAAGTACCAAACTTCACCTTATTTAACGGAGAAGATCCTCATGCTTCGTCCGTTGAACACATAGGCAGGTTTTCTGTCCAGTGTATAGCCATAGAGAATAATCCTCTGTTAAAGCTAAGGCTTTTTGGGAATTCTCTCTCCG
>NW_018921653.1:273302-302766 GCF_002207925.1 Prunus avium | reverse complement strand
CCCCAACCCAAACTGAAACTAATGCTGCCCCAACTCAAACTGACACTGCCCCAGCCCAAATTGAAGTTATTGGGCGCAGAGGAAGAGGACGAGGAAGAGGAAGAGGCTTATGGAATCCAGCTGCAAGGATGTCATCTTCACAACCAGTTAGTTGCCTATTATTCTTGCCCAACTCAGATTTTTTATGTTTGCCTATATAGTAATATATTTTGTTTGTGGTTTTTATCTTAGGTGGTAAGGGATATCAGTCAAGGAAGGGTCAATCCGCCAATGACATTCTCACAAGTGCCCGTGCGAGGAAGATTCAAACACACTGTCAAAAGAGGAGGACAAGTATAGACTGTCAATTGGGGTTGATTTTGTGGACTTTTAAGACCTATTTTTGGACTCTTATGTACTTACTATGTGGATGTGTATTTTGGGTGAACAATTATAAACTCAAGTATGCTATTTGGTAATGTTATTTTGAAGGCTCTTTTGCCTATTCTATGTAATGTTCAGGTGTATTTTGGATTGTATGTAATGTGCAGTTGGTGAATGTTAATTGGTAATTGAAGCCTTTTGGATTGTATGTAATGTGCCCCTGTTCATTTGGTATACACTGCCAATTCGGCACAAAATCAGCTTATATAGCAAAAATCTGATACATTGCCAAATAGGCACAAAATAACCTTAGCCCAGGTTTCTGCCCATTTCTGCACTACCATCAAAAGCTGTTCAAGAGTATATACAACATTATGCCCATTTTCTGCCATTTCTACACTACCAAATCATCCATATTGATGAATAATATCACAATTATTAAACAAAACAGAACAACAACCCAGAACCACCTTTGTCTTTGTCGATAACTCAAAATTTCCCCTTCTAGTACAACAACTTGTTGACCCATTCCCAGATTCTGTTTTTTCAAAATCTTGATTTCTTCTTCCTCTTCTCTCAGTTTTTGCTCTAATTTATTCTTCTCTTCTTCCATCTTTCTGAAATTCTCCGCCGTTGCTCTCAATTCGTCCTCCATTGCTCTTACTCTCCTAAGTAACCCAGGCAAGATTTCCTTTCCTCGTGCGCATGTTTCTTTCTCCACCCATTCGAAAAAATGCACCCCCCTCTTACTGTTCTGCAATTCAAACAAAACGAAACACCAATTTCAGACCCAAAAATCCACCAATTTCTTTCTCCAACCATGCGAAAAAACGAAACACCAATTAACCCTTATGCAATTCAAACAAAAACTTACCCAATTATTGCAACATGCCTCAAATCTTCTTCCGGGATTCAGATCTGTCCATGAAGTCCGCCGTTTGATTTCCGACCCACACTCGCAGTAACGACGCCTGCTATTTGAATCTGTCGAACTCTCCGACATTTTTCCTTCCCTTGCAGCCCATTCTCATGCCTTCAGTTCTTCAGTCTTCATTTGGGGGTCGAAGCCAAGGGCTTAAGGCGAGTGTTCAGATTCGAAGGAGAGTCTTCAGACTTGAAAGGACATTTTTACCCCTCATTTTGACGGACAAATTGACAGAATTGGACGGCAGGACCTAATTGCACCCTCTTGTCAAATTAAAGTACGAAATTGCCACAAAATTTAGTTCACGGACCCAATTGCAACTGGGGCCATAGTTGACGGACGTCTACAGTAATTAACCCTATATCTATATATATAAAACAAAAGGCAGAGAATTGTGAAACATTCAAAATACCAGAAAATGCCCTTGGTTAATTTAAATATTAAGAATTGAAACTCTTAATTAAATGAGGATAATATGGTAAATTCACAATTAAAAAAATTAAAATTAAAAACAAAATCTGATAATAGATCCTACTTTTGCGGAAAATAACTACCCATTTTTTATTTTCTTAATTCTAAAAACTAAAAAAAGAAAACCAATTGGCACACGCGTGAGCGTGTGGCAAAGGGCTAGTACATATAATCGAAATCCTAAAGCTAATTAAACAGTAATTAACAGATAACTAACTATAACACGTGCTCTCCATGTGACAAAGTAACAAAGAAAGTGAAGTGGAGTGAGAGAGGTGAAGTAGGGTTATGGAATGGGCTTTGAAAATAAAAGGTTTATGAACTTTAAAGTTTGGCTATTTATTTGGGTTAAGGAGAATTGGGCTTAAGTATGAGATATGTCCAATATTGTCATTTCAACCATTTTATTCAAGCTGATGGGACTAATAAAATGATTAATTCTTGGAGATAAATACCTCTAGCGGTGTGAATAAAACTGACGGAATTCTTTAATTGTCCTTAAATTGCTATAATCATGAAACTACAATGGCAAAAGTGACCGAATTAAAGCTACAGGAACCAAAAGTGAAAAAGAAGCAAACTATAATGACCAAAAGTGACATTTGGCCTTTATTTTTTTTTATCAAGTTTGGTAAAGAAAGTGGAATCTAGCTTTTCTATAAAATTAAAGTCACTCAACGACGTGATTTGAAGAAGCAGTTGAAGGGATGATTATTTTTTTCGGCTTTTGCGAAAAGCAAATAAGGAACGGTGGAGTTTAATGAATTTTTATGAAATGTCCATAATACCCTTTTTTATTTTTATAATTTATCTCATAGGGTTTTTAGGTCTAGTGGTCCCTAAACTTTGACCCAATTCGCATTTTGATCCCCTAATTTCCAAAATAGTTCTCGTGATCCTTCAACTTTAGTTTTGTTAGGACAAATGGTCCTACCGTCAATTTTGTTAACTTTTCTGTTAAATTTGAGCATGTGCATGGCACATGGTGTACTGTTGATGGTCAAAATCGGAAATTGATTCACTCCTGAGAGAAAAACTTTTATGTCACAGGGATTCCACAGTTAGCATCACATCAATATCCCCATCCAAAAAAATAGATATAGTTGGAAACCAATTTCAGTTTCAATTTAAAATTTTACAAATATTTTCTGCACCCATTTTCTCCTCTCCCTTCGACACTCTCTCTTTCCTTCATTCCCTTTCTCTCTTCAATCTCTCCTCATCCATCATCACCCACACACCTAGGGGTGGGCATTGGAATCGAAGAATCGTTCAACCGAACCAAATTGGACCGGAAAAAATCGAGTTGACTAAAAAGTCAAAATCGATTGAAAAAACTGAACCAGACTGATTTTGACAGATTTTGACAGATTTTGATTCCAGTTTCGTGCCTCAAAAAAGGACAATGCTTGGCTCTTGATATATCAGGAGCCATTCCTCCTCAACCATGACGTGGGCTCCTTCAAAAACCAACACGTGTGTCCTTTTTTCTTTTTTCTTTTTTTTTTCCCCTCTTTCCTCTTCCCCAACGCTTTTACCCCAACTTTTTTGCTGGTTTTAACCTAAAAAAAAACCTACAGCCTCCCCAAAGCCACCGCCACCCCTGTTCCGAATCCACCCTCATCACCACCCGCATCACCAACCTCATCTCGGAAAAATTACAGAGCCAGAGAATTTGTAAGACCAGCAAGCCAGCCAGAAAATCACAAAATATACAACTTCTCAAGATCAGCCAAGAAAACAACAAGAAGAACCAAAGCTAGCAGCATCAGAAAAGAGAGAGACTTGGAAACCGTGTAGTGGCGAGCACACGGTTTCTCTTTTCACCAATAAGGGAGGAAGAAGCCCATAAAAGAAAGCTACATGATTCTTTTGCTTTTCACCGCCACCCCTGTTCCTAATATACCCTCAGCACCAACCTCACCATGTAAACCTCCCATGTATACCTCCGGCCAATTTTGGAGCCTAAGACCCTGGATTGAAATCATTATAAAAAAAATACGTCGTCTGAAATCTTTGGGGTGGAGGTTGGACTTATGTTGGCCTTTATTATTTATACCTAAACCCTACAAATTCTCCAAACTCCAACACTTAATTTAAATCTTTCCAAATCTATCTCCTTTTGAATACAGGTAAATTTATTTGGACTTTTTCCAAGTCCTAATTGAATACACCCACATTTAGATGGACATTTTAAACGTTCAAACAATTCTAGATTGAATACACCCAAACTGTTCTAGACTTTTTAAAAGTTTGTCTAAATCCAAATTGAATACAACCGGATTTTTAAAATCTTTTTAAACGCTTTAGAATCCTAATTGAATACACCCCCCTAAAAGTCCATAAACCTTTTATTTTCAAAGGCCATTCCATAACCCTACTTCACCTCTCTCACTCCACTTCACTTTCTTTGAGCCGCCTTCTCCCTTCTCTCTTCAACAACTCTTTCTCTTATTCTTCTTCTTCTCAGCATCATCTCCTCTCTCTCTCTCATTCATTTTCATCCTGGCAAACCTACCCAACCCTGATCTCGTATTTGAAGCTCAAATTATTGGTACGTTGTTCAAATTGCAAATTGCCATGTTTGAATTTAGCTTATTTTGTTCATATTTTGATATGTGTTTTTAAAGGTGCTTGATTTTCCATTCGGACGTTCTGGGTATTTTTTGGTTGATTGCTTTATTGTATGCTTTATCCTTGTCTAGCTGTGTTGGTTTAAACTATTTTAATTTGGTTCAAATAGTTTTGATTATGGTTATTTTTTTCAAGCAGTATTATTTATCTCATATTTTGATGTGTATTTTTAAAGGTTCTTGATTTTTCATTTGGGCGTTATATAATCCACCAAAGTGATGGTCCGGCCCCATCACATGAAAAGCTTTGCTCTGAGAGCTGCTTTGGATGAGGTATCTGCTCTTGACCCACCTCCTCCTTCGTCTTCTGGAAGTAAGCGCAAACCAACCCTGAGTTCGTAGCGTCTTTGAAGCTCAAATTGTTGGTACGTTGTTCAAATTGCAAAATGCCCATGTGTGAATTTAGCTTATTTTGTTCATATTTTGATATCTGTTTTTAAAGGTGCTTGATTTTGCTTTTGGGCGTTCTGTGTCCTTGGTTGATTGCTTTATTGTATGCTTTATCCCTTTGTAGTTATGCTGGTTTAAATTATTTCAATTTGGTTGAAATACGTTTGCTTATGATAATTGTTTTAAGCAGTATTATTTCGCTTGGTTTCTTTGCTTTTTCCAACTATGAATTTGATTGAATGTTACTTTTTTGATTGATTGTTCATTTAAAGTGCTTAATTTTAAGTTTGAGTTCCTTGAGCATGTTTCTTCTTGTTAATTCTCCTACTGTACTTTAGGTTTTGATTCTTATGCAAAAAAAGATCCCTGTGGGTGTTAATATAAGATTTTTTTCGGCTGGTGGTCTGTTTCTAGTAAAGCTTTGTCACTTTTGTATTTTATAGTAGAAGATTGATTTTATGATCGGAGGAAACCAATTAACATTTTTGTGTTTAACAATTGTGTGTTAAATATGCCGGAACCAGGATATGAAGGCTGCTACTAGTGTCATAAGATTCAATAAGAGATCTTGAAAAAGCCTATTTTAAAAGCTTCAACAGATGGCATGCTTCTACCCCCTGTAAAAATAATGGGCTTAATAGCCAACTAGTTTATCATGGAGTGTAAGACACAAAATTAGAACTTTTCGATTGTTCATTTTTTTATTTTATCATCTTTTTTTTTATATTTTTTTTTTCTGATGCATGATTCAGTTCTTTGAACTCTTCTTATAATTGATTTCAAAAGAAGGTTCTTTACTCTTGATATGCAGGTTCATCTGTATTTTCAATTTACAGCTCTTTTTGCATGAACGGAGCTTTGATTGTTGTCACTTATAATGTGAATTGCGTGCAGTGTGTTATTCTGCTCAATATTCATAATTGTTTTTTTTGTTTTTTTTTTTTCCCTAAAAATGTGTGGGTTAATCTGTTGCAGAGCTGTTTCTGGAGTAAATAGATGTCTTGCAGCATCTGAAGATGATCTACAAAAGCTTTGCTCTGAGAGCTGCTTTGGACAAGGTCTTTGTTCTTGACCCACATCTTCCTTCACTTCTGGAAGTAAACACACACCCAACCCCGAGCTCGTAGCATCTTTGAAGCTCAAATTATTGGTACGTTGTTCAAATTGCAAATTGCCCATGTGTGAATTTAGCTTATTTTGTTCATATTTTGATATGTGTTTTGAAAGGTGATTTTGCATTCGGGCATTCCTGGTCTTTTTTTGCTGATTGCTTTATTGGATGCTTTATCCTTTTGTAGTTGTGTTGGTTTAAACTATTTCAATTTGGTTCAAATAGTTTTGAATATGGTTATTTTTTTCAAGCAGTATTATTTAGCTTGGTTTGTTTGCTTTTTTCGATTATGGATTTAATTGAATGTTACTACTTTGTGATTGATTGTTCATTTAAAGTGCTCAATTTTAAGTTTGAGTGCCTTGAGCATGTTGCTTGTTAATTCTGCTACTGTTTTTTTTTTTAATAGAAACATTGTATTGATAATCAAGAGGAAAAAAGTCCTCGGTCAAACAACAAAACCTACATAAAGAGTGTCTGACCTACTAAGACTGAAAAAAATTGTAATTAAAAACAAAACTTAAGTAAAATCATCCTAAGACTGCCATCATGTCTCTCATGATGATAGAGTAGTGGTAATCCTTGAACTACCCCGAAGTAAGACTGCCATCATGTCTCTCATGATGATAGAGTAGTGGTAATCCTTGAACTACCCCGAAGTCGAAGCCCAAAGAGATGCCCCAAATTTAATTCTATCCCATAATTCCTCAACCCTTACTCCTATATGACCCTGAAAAATTCTTCGATTGCGCTCCATCCAGATATTCCAGAATATAGCATGAACTAGACAATCTCATAGAATTCCAGCTCTCTTCCCCTTCCCTGAAACCCTCAACTTGATACTAAGGAGCTCAAAACACCCTTTAGGAATCACCCACTCCGCTCCGAGAGCACCCAACATCCTCCTCCATAATTTTAAGGAATACGAACAATGAATGAACAAGTGATCAGTGTTTTCTGCATTCTCTTTGCAAACAACACACCAAGAAGGGGATAAACACATCTTTGGTTGCCTCCTTTGAATGATATCGCAAGTATTAATTTTGCCATTTGCTGCCAGCCACACAAAGAACTGAATTTTCGGAGGTCTTCACCTTCAGATTGAGATGAAAGGGGGGAAGACATCCCTGGTGTTAGAGAGAAGAAAAGACCTGAAAGACTTGCACAAAAACGAACCCTGCTCCTCAATCTCCCATGATCTCTGATCCAATCTAGAACTATTTAATCTCACATTCCCCAATATATCCAAAAGTATTACCACTTCTGCAATTTCAGCCTCCAACAAATTCCTTCTGAAATCAAAATCCCAATTAAGAGGCAGCTCTTGAGTGTTAGCAAAATGGGATATACTTTGATTTTTTCTCCTAGACAAGGAAAAGAGTCTAGGAAACAGATTTTTTAGTATCCCTTCTTTCAGCCAAAGGTCCTCCCAAAATCTAATTTTCTCCCCATTTCCTACAGAAAATTGGCAGCATTGAAGAAAAGAATTATACCCTTTCGAAATTTCTCGCCAAGGATTCCTACAAGACACATTAACTATCTGTTTAGTATCCCACCCATTTGAGTCGATTCCGTAGTTGCTCTTAATGATCCTATGCCATAGCGAGTTGGTTTCTAGTGGAAATCTCCACAGCCATTTAGCTATGAATGCTTCGTTTCTTTCTCCTAAAGAGCCAATTCCAAGACCACCTTCCTCTTTCGATCTATTCACCCTTTCTCACCTGACCAAGTGACTTTTCTTCCCTTCTTCTAGTCCTTCCCATAAAAAGTTACGCATAAGCTGTTCGACTTTGGCAGCCACTCCTATAGGCTTCTTAAATAGTGACATATAGTAAGAAGGAATGTTGCTCAAAACAGCTTGGATTAGCGTTAGCCTTCCACCTTTGGATAAACAAGCCCTCTTCCATTTTTGAAGTCTTTTCTCCACCTTATCCTTGACTGGATTCCAGAAATTAAGAGCTCTTGGGTTCCCCCCGAGAGGAAGACCCAAGTATACCATAGGTCAGCAACCTACCTCGCATCCCCAACTGCCCGCCATATTATTCAGTGCTTCGATACTAAAATTGATCCCGAGAATGCAACTTTTAGCCTTATTAATCTTCATTCCAGAAACATCACAAAACAACTTCAGCAGCTCTAATAGATTTAACCAATACTCTTCCTTGCCATCCAAAAGGAAGATAGTGTCATCTGCAAACTGGAGGTGAGAAACTTCCACTTGATCATGTCCTGAAACAATTTCATATACTAGGTTAGTTTCTTGAGCCCTTTCTATTATTCTGCTTAATACATCGCTAACCAAGGTAAATAGGAATGGTGATAACGGGTCCCCTTGTCTTAATCCCCTAGAAGCCCTGAACTTTCCTGTTGGTTTTCCATTGATCATAATGGAAAAGTTGACAGATTTCAAGCAGCCTTTAATCCAACTTCTCCATTTGACGCCAAAGCCTTTCCTTTCCTGCACATCATCTACAAAATTCCACTCACCATGGTCGTATGCTTTCTCGAAATCTATTTTGAACACTAGCCCTTTTCTTTTCTGTTTTCTGACTTCCTCTACAACTTCATTTGCGACTGACACTGCTACTGTTCTTTTGATTCTGTTAATATAAGATTTTTTTTCAACTAGTGGTTTCTTTCCATTAATGTCTTGTCGCTTTTATATTTCTTGGTCGAAGATTAATTTTATGATTGGAGGAAACCAATTAAAATATTTTGTTTAACAATTGTGAGTGGAAATATGCTGGCACTAGGATATGAAGGCTGCTACTAGTGTCATAAGATTCAATAAGAGATCTTTAAAGGGCCTATTTTAGATTTCTCAAAAGATGGCATACTTTTACCCCTATAAAATTAATAGGCTTAATAGCCAACTAGTTTATGGACTAGAAAAAACTCAATTATAATGGAGTGTAAGACAAAATTAGAACTTTTCGAATGTTCTTTTTTTCTTTTTTTTCTGATGCATGGTTCAGTTCTTTGAACTCTTCTTATAATTGATTTCAAAAGATGGTTCTTTACTCTTGATATGCAAGTTCATCTTTATTTTCAATTTACAGCTCTTTTTATATGAAATCCCTATTTTTAAACTTGTGAACGGAGCTTTGATTGTTGTCACTTATAATGTGAATTGCACTTGTGTTAATCTGCTCAATATTCATAATAGTTTTTTTTTTCCCCTAAAAATGTGTGGGTTAATCTGGTGCAGAGCTGTTTCTGGACTGAATAGATGTCTTGCAGCATCTGAAGATGATCTACAAAAGCTTTGCTCTGAGAGTTGCTTTGGATGAGTTATCTGCTCTTGACCCACCTCCTCCTTCATCTTCTAGAAGTAAGCGCAAACCAACCCTGAGTTCGTAGCGTCTTTGAAGCTCAAATTGTTGGTACGTTGTTCAATTTGCAAAATGCCCATGTGTGAATTTAGCTTATTTTGTTCATATTTTGATATCTGTTTTTAAAAGTGCTTGATTTTGATTTTGGGCGTTCTGTGTCCTTTGTTGATTGCTTTATTGTATGCTTTATCCTTGTGTAGCTGTGCTGGTTTAAATTATTTCAATTTGGTTGAAATACGTTTGCTTATGATAATTGTTTTAAGCAGTATTATTTAGCTTGGTTCATTTGCTTTTTCCGATTATAGATTTGATTCAATGTTACTTTTTTGATTGATTGTTCATTTAAAGTGCTTAATTATTTAGCTTAATTTTTAGTTTGAGTACTAAACTAAGTGACGACAAGACACAATGACTTGCATCAATGGAAAATTGAAAAAAACAAAAAACAGAACGGAACTAGTGGCCAAAATCACGACCAGAACTGAAAAATATTGGAACAAACTCTAAACTTACAATTGATGAAAATGGGAACAGAGAACTATCATGTACGAAATTGATAAAAGCAGAGAAGTATCTGAAAAAGCTCCTTAAGTTCCGGAACCCATAGTCTTTAAACCACTGAACGCTTACGTACTTATGAATTCTGTCTAGGGTTTGAACGCATAGGTACAAAGAAAGTATAGACTATAGACTATTGGTGACAAAGCCCATCATGTATGAAATGGCAGCGGTTGCCGAAGTCGCAGCCACTTATGCTGTGGAAGTGCTTGCACTGAGTCGTTTTATGCTGGGGTTGCTTCTTCCATTCTGCCTCCCCATGGGCAAATCTACAACGTTCTCCATAGGGGTAACCCTCGGGGGTTGACCATTTATCGTAAAGCTGCGTCTTGTAGTTTGTAATCTCAGGAGGTGGCATGTGCACATTTGGAGCTTGTGCAGGATCCTGAGAGTTCAAAAACTAAAATAAAAAAAGCTGAGTTTGAAATTCTTTGCAGTTTTTTAGGAAGAAGAGGGCCTCATTATCAGACTTCATAATCTCCTTGCATTAAGGCAATAAAAAATTCATCCATGCAATACAATTCTTATCAGTTTTATAGATTATATATTATCTCCCTGACTATAAGGCAATAAAGAAAATGGGGTTTTACAGTCGAATTAGACTTACCATAGCCATTGGCCCCAAACCCATATTTGGCTGCAGCATGTGCCCACCTTGATGCATAGAAATAGGATTTTGATGGTTGAGTGGATATTGTTACAAAAGAAAAAATGAGAGTTTTATAAATTGAAGAACTGAGAACTCACTCTCATTTTTTCTTTTGTAACAATATCCACTCAACCATCAAAATCCTATTTCTATGCATCAAGGTGGGCACATGCTGCAGCCAAATATGGGTTTGGGGCCAATGGCTATGGTAAGTCTAATTCGACTGTAAAACCCCATTTTCTTTATTGCCTTATAGTCAGGGAGATAATATATAATCTATAAAACTGATAAGAATTGTATTGCATGGATGAATTTTTTATTGCCTTAATGCAAGGAGATTATGAAGTCTGATAATGAGGCCCTCTTCTTCCTAAAAAACTGCAAAGAATTTCAAACTCAGCTTTTTTTATTTTAGTTTTTGAACTCTCAGGATCCTGCACAAGCTCCAAATGTGCACATGCCACCTCCTGAGATTACAAACTACAAGACGCAGCTTTACGATAAATGGTCAACCCCCGAGGGTTACCCCTATGGAGAACGTTGTAGATTTGCCCATGGGGAGGCAGAATGGAAGAAGCAACCCCAGCATAAAACGACTCAGTGCAAGCACTTCCACAGCATAAGTGGCTGCGACTTCGGCAACCGCTGCCATTTCATACATGATGGGCCTTGTCACCAATAGTCTATACTTTCTTTGTACCTATGCGTTCAAACCCTAGACAGAATTCATAAGTACGTAAGCGTTCAGTGGTTTATAGACTATGGGTTCCGGAACTTAAGGAGCTTTTTCAGATACTTCTCTGCTTTTATCAATTTCGTACATGATAGTTCTCTGTTCCCATTTTCATCAATTGTAAGTTTAGAGTTTGTTCCAATATTTTTTAATTCTTGTCGTGATTTTGGCCACTCGTTCCGTTTTGTTTTTTTCGGTTTTCTATTCTGATGCAAGTTATTGTGTCTTGTCGTCACTTAGTTTAGTACTTAAAATTAAGCTAAAACCCCACAGAGATAATTTATGAAAGTGAGACAACGTCTGCCACAATCATGGGACAGAGTACCGCTAGCATTTTCAACAACAATCATGTGAGGTTGATATATAGACTATGATGGTCAATCACACCATAATTACTTACTGACTTTTTACACTAACATCCCTTTTATGAGGTTTTAACTATTTTCATAGAACCCCCCTTGATATTTTAAAAATTACACAATCACTTGAGGTTTCTAATTGTTTTCACAAAACCATCTTTTTGTTGATTGTTCGTCCTTTCACAAAACTAATCTCAATGAATCTAGGGTAAACGGCCGAAAACCCCGCTGAACTATTTCAACTATCGCACTTCACACTCTAAATTATTTTTTCAGCCGATTTAGCCCGGGATTATTGTCAATTTAACACCTGTCATCAAGTTTTTACACTTCCATCCAATTTTCTGTTAATTATAAGGGTAAGGTTGTCATTTTACAAGGACAATACCAAAAAATAATAAAGAAAATGCAAAATCATGATTTCTTCTCTCTCTCTTTGTTCTTTTTCCTTTTCCGTCTTCTTCCTCTCTCTTTTCTTTCTTCTCTCCTTGTTTGCTCCATATCTGCCTCTCTCTCTCTCTCTCTCTCTCATTTTTCCTTCTTCTTCTTCCCTCCCCTTCCTCGTCCGCAGGTAACAAAAATCAACAAGGGAAATTGATAGCCAAACCAAATCAATGGACACTTAGCCAACACCCACTATCAAATAAAAACAACCCAATCACCCATAAAAATCATCCAGTCTTTGAATACCCAGACATTGTGAAATGCAATCCCCAATCAAGAACAAGTAGGTGGCGATTGCAGACAAAGATGAAAAGATATCTTGATTTCGATTATATGTTTATTTGCACAGACCAACCATTGGCATTCACTCAAAAACCCTTAGGCCCCGTGTAGTTCACGGAATGGATTTGAGGGGAAATCAATTCCCATGTCATTTCCCAAGGAATGGGAATGAAAGATTCCTTTCCCACGTTTGGTAATGTTGGGAAAGTAATCGGTAGATTTCGCTTTGTTTCCTTTCCCATGTTTGTTTTGAGTAGGAATGGAATACAAAATTTGTATAATTTTCCAATTATATCCATATTAAATCAAATAAAAAAAAGAATGCATTTAATGATACGTTGTAATTATAAATTGTTCATAGGGACAAAATAGTCATGAAAATTGTGCATTGAATGTTGGCGCATTTTCCCAAACTTTCCCATGAGGAGGGAAAGCAAAACCCAAGTTAAGAGGGGGGCATCACTTTCCCCCCTACTTTCTCATGTGCCAGGAATCCGTTTCCCATTCCCGGACTTAACAAACATGGGAAAGCAATTGAATTCCCATTCCTATGCCTCCTTTCCCATGAACCAAACGGCCCCTTATGGATGTGCGATTGCAGACAAAGTCTTGGGGCTAGGAGAAGACGTTGATTGTCTTCCCCGTTTTGTCCCCCTCTCCTTCGATTGTAACGACTTGGAGCCTTCGTTCTATTAGACGCTGAGTTCGCTTCTAACCAGGTTGGTTGGCCTGGTTGCAGGGCAATGATGGAAGAGGCCGGTCTACCGTTGGAGATTATCTGGAGGCTTCGATTTTTATAGGAGTGGTGTGTGTTGGTCTTCTTCTTCAGATCGAACTCCAGCTTTCTCTCTGTTTCAGTCTCTTTCTCTAATTCTCAGACATGGGTACTTTCAAGGTAAGCATGCATAGCTTCTTCTCATATCTCTCCCCCCTTGTGAATTCATCCTCATCTGCTCTTCGTTTGTTCAGCCATCTTTCCAGCTGCGCTTCATCCTTCTTCTCATCGCACGGGTTTATCTCAAAGGGATTTCTAGGTTTCATAAAAAAAGGTTGGTTTTAACATTCTTTTGGTTTTCTAGGTTGGTTTATTTATTTTTCATGTCGAAAATTGAGAACTAAATCAGAAATTGAGTTTGGTTTTTTGTTACAGGGAGGAAGATCTAAGGAAAAAGAACTGGAGTAATCAATATGAGAACCCCCAGTCTGCTCATCAATCTGGTAATTGATGTCTGTGTGGCTGATTTTCTGTTTGCGTGTGGTTATAGATTCTTTTTTCTTTTTTTTTATGACTCCAGATCAGAATTATAATTCTAATAGATGTTATAGATTTTCTGTTTCCGTGTGGTTATAGATTTTTTCTGTGGCTGATTTTTTTTTCCTGTTTGTACTTATCTTGCGTTCCCTTTTTGGAGTCTCTCTTTGACCTTGAAGATGCATAAGATTCTTGATTACTGTCAATTACTGAGAATCCTGTTATGTCATTTTCACATACAGCTCACACAGACTAGCTTTCTATAGCATATACAGCCCTTGATTATAAAATGGTGGAACCACATTCTCTCGATATAGTATTGCAATTGTATAGCAAGCTGTAAAATTTGTTGTATTACCTGCATTGCCCTGCTCTTTCTTCTCTGCTCATTTTCTTCTCTTGCCACAGCATTCCTCAACCTCGCTCTTCCTGGCCAACATCCCAACCCAGAAGTTGTTGTTCAAGAAGTTCATAGGTAAATACATAGCTTTAATTACCTCCTCTGTTTTTTTTTTCTCTGTTTTCTTCTGTTTCTCAGCCTTTTGTAGATCTGAGTTATCAATCTTTACTTCTTTTTTCCCTTTATTTTTCAGGAAGGTTTATGCTTCTTTGGCAAGAAGGCAAATGCTGCAAGGAACCCAAAAATACCAGGACTCTTCATGCCTAATAGGAAACCCAATAGATGACTGTTGGGAATGTGACCCAAATTGGCCAGACAACAGGCAGAACTTAGCAGATTGTGCAATTGGGTTTGGCCAATATGCTCTTGGAGGCAAAGGTGGTGAGTATGATGTTGTCACAGACTCTTCTAATGATGATGCTGTGAATCCAAGGCCAGGCACTCTGAGATATGCTGTGATACAGACTGAGCCTCTATGGATTGTGTTCCCTGGCAACATGCTCATCAAGCTCTCCCAAGAGCTCATCTTCAACAGCTGCAAGACCCTTAATGGCAGTGGAGCCAATGTCCACATTGTGGGTGGTGGCTGCATCACATTGCAGTTCATAAGCAATGTCATCATCCACAATGTGCATATCCACCACTGTTATCCGTCAGGTACATGATTTTTCCACTTCATTTCATGAATTTTTATTTACCATATACGCATGGTTTGCTCATAGTTAAGTTTACTCAGATTTACTTGATACTCTTGGAAAAATAATTTCGGTGTATGCTCTAGGAATTAGCTCAAGTAGCAGAGAAGGTGTTTGATAAAAATTGGTTAGGATTTTGATCCATTCCATGCAGGTGACGCTAATGTGTGTTCAAGCCCAACCCACTACGGCTACCGCACAAAATCAGACGGATTTTGATCTCAAGGAAACTGACCTTTTGGACTTTATTTACTCTGTTTAAAATTGGCTTTCTGAAAGGGAAGATTTGAATGACTGATGAAACAGAGAATATGATTATATGTCAAATATTATATTGTTGTTTTTCAAATAGCATTCGTCTTCTGGCTGCTCCTATCCATATATATAATGACAAATAGCATATTTGGATAATCAAATTTGTTCTTTTTCTTCCTTTTCAAAGTTACTAGGTTTAATTGTAACCGAAAAAAAAAGTTACTAGGTTTAATTTGTGCTTCCACACAATATATAATTTATTCTCCATTTAGTTTAACAAACTTATTAACGGCACTCTCTGCATATTTTCAGGATTGATAATCAAATACAAGGCGATTTCAATCCATCTTTCGTGTATGAGCCCTCATAAAGATGATATTTATATGCTTTTGTTGAAGAACTTTACGAAATATTCATTACATTTTTGTGTTGTTTTACCCCACATTGTATTTCAGTATCTTCTTGAGGATGTTGCTTTGGAGCCCAAAGGGTTGAATAAAATCCCTGTAGGTCATGAGTTCATGCTTTTTTTTAACTTTTACAGGGAACTTTTTACTTGATGTGGATAACTATCATTCTAGCCATGACATTGATTGAGGAGCCAATATATTTAGCATTGGAATTTAAAATTAACTTTAGAATTCTTCATTAGTTCTCAGGTCCAGTGAGATCTATTTCTTTTACTTTCGAGGTTTATATTTTTTTATAACTCAGGTGGGTTTTCTGGTAACGCAGCTTCAGCCCCAAAAATCAAGAAATTGTGAATTCTCCAGTAATGTGTTGATTCATGCAGTTGACAAACTCGGGAGCTTCTTAAGGCAATTTCCTCTTTTTCCAAATGCGTTTCAGGTAAATTTTGAAGCACTCTGTGCTGCAAGTACTTTTGTTGAGTTTTTGTTCTCACATTGCATTGAATGAGGTCGATATTTTCTTTATTGGTCAGCTTCAAAAACTGAAAGTGGAACCAGCACATAAAACTTCTCCAGAGTAATATTCTAACCAATTTTTAGGTTTAAGATTTAAGGCATCATGTGAACCTGGTATTATGGTGGCTTCAGATTATTGACTTATTTATTGTGGTGCTAATTAATTAAACTCAAGTTATTTGTGCCTAATGAACCACAACTGTAATAATTTTAGTTGTAATACATATGTGTTTGTGTGTCTATTTGTTTTTTGGTATATAAGCAGACCGCTGTCTCGCATTCTACATGCTGAGGCTGATAGATAATTTTGATGAATTAGAACTTTATGATACACAAGGACAGAGTTGTAGGAACTGTCTTCGCTCACAATTAAGATGTCATTGTCCCCTGAATGAATTTGAAAACAAACCAGTCTTCGCTTCATATCCTCATATTTTCATGTTTCCATTTGTTGGTATGAGAAAAGGAAATGTAGCAGAGGTTGTGATTTCTGTTGGGGTCCATATTTTTTATATTCCTTCATATCCAAAACAGTGTTGCAACGGATTAATTAATTGAGACTCTGTCTTATCTCACATGGAAAACCAAAATTATATAGGTTCTGCTGCATGCTAAATTTGCAGCTCAACTCTTTCATCTATGTTATTGAGTCTTTGGAGCTCATTGTTTAGACTGTTTATGGAAAATTTGATGATTTGCAGCATCAGTGATTTAGACAATTAAGGCACAGTGATTATCATCCATAGTTTTGACTTTGGTTTTTCCTTTTGTATTCCCTAGAAATTAATTTTAGTGAGAAATCTGGATTTCCATGTCAGAAGGTTTGTTTTAGAAAATGCAAAATCCAAATATTATGAAGTGTGCACCGGAGAAGATCCTCTTTTTGCTTTTCCAAAATATAAATAGTCTATTATATTAGTATGATGTTTCATACCCCCAACTTATCTTTGATAGTTAATGTTCCATTTGTGTTTTGCAGGCCTGAGTCATTGGGTATTATTTTTGGAATTGTTTTCTTGGTCTTGGGAATCTTATTCCAGTATTTCAACTTCACTGCAGATTCAAATGTAAGTTTGCTCTCTTTCATTGAATACAGGAACATAACTTTATTTCAATTTACAATTTCTGCAATTTATTGTTGCTCAGAGGTGAAACTGTTTGTTTTTGGTGAAACATGAGAATTCCTGTTTGTTTATTATCTGTTTGCCTACTTTTTAAATGTAGTTATTTACATATTTAAGGGCGTTAGTGAAAAAACTGTTCCCACCAATTGAGGGGTAGGTGATGTGAGTACATTTTGTTCAAACCCATTAAAGTTTAAAAATGAAAGAGATGGAAAAAATTTGATGGCCTAATACTAATGTGGTGTTTAAATTTGGTGCCCTAATACTAATTTGATGGCCTTATAAGATGTTTTAGATGTAATGAACAAAACTATAACCTATAGCTTGTTATTTCTGCCTTTATTCTGCTTACATTAACACCTGTCATTTTCCAAATTTGTACCAACAGAGTTAAAACCTCTACAGAGGACAAGAAAGAACATAAGCCACCTCTACAGCAGAGCTAACAAGAGAAAGAACC
The DNA here is from genome assembly GCF_002207925.1 of Prunus avium. Next base: position 285,404 of record NW_018921653.1, on the reverse strand, counting down.
CCTTCTAACAGAGATCAAGGCAGAAAAATCCTCTTCCACCACCCAGTAGCATATATATAAAGACCTATCCAAACTCTTTTGAACAATGAGCTGCTCAATATTGTCGATATTTTGATGTTTTGAATGCTACTTGATTTATTAAAATATGGTCAGTATTTTAATCATGACAAACAGCATAAAAAACATGTTATTATCCTATTTTTTGTAACTTAGACTTGCTAAACAAAGCATGATGCCACTATTTAGATCTCCATGTCTATATAAATAGTACCGTCTTTCCTACACATTTCACACGGTTTTAAAACCCGCTGCATCGCGCGGGCACCATTGCTAGTTGATTACGATTTGAGTATTTTGATTGTTTTCCACATGGTTAAAGCCTACAAGTTTTGAGTCTGAGGCAAGAAGGAAAAGAAGGAAAAGAAGGAGAAGAAGAAAGATGGAGGAGGAGATGATGGTTAAATTGATGACGAAAAAGACAGGTGAAAAGGGAATAGGAGGAGAGTGTGTTTTATTGAAATGAATAGTGAGCAGAAGAATATATTCTTTTTCTTGCCCAAATTGATTTATTTCTTATTTTTATGATAGGTTTAAATGATACATCTTTAAGAACAACTTATTATTGTAATTGTTAAATTGCTAATGTTTCGAATTACTTAAATTTTATCTATAGATTTTAATTGATGTATAAAGTTAAATACTTTTGCTTTATGAATTTGAGTATTCGGATTGAAAACTACTTTAATCCTTTTGTAAGATTTTATATTTTATTTTCATCGATTGTGCTTCCATACAAGTTATTTAGAAGTAATTTTTATTTTGTTGATGGATACAAGTTGGATATGCTTTGATGCTAAATTTTTTCCCCATGATGTTCTCATTGAACATTTTACCTAAATCATTAATATGGTGAACTTGGTTGATTATAAATTTTGAGTTAAATGTCTCAATTATACATATCGATTTAACAAGGCTTTATATTAGTATATATATACTGTTTAATCATTAATACTTACTGGTAGTAACATTGGTCACAAAGTTTTCATACCTCGAATAAGCCTTACAGCAACTGAAAACAAATGACCTTTCATTTTTAAAAGGCGCCAATTCCCAATTAGACCGTGTTATGCAATGTCAAGGTAAGGTCTTAAAATCATAATAGAAAATAATAAAGAAGTGCCAAATAATTACACTAAAAACATAGTGTATAAAGATGTTCTTCAAAATTTACAATGAGGTTCCAATTTTGTTGTATCCATAATTAAACATTCGTATATTTTTTCTCATTACTTTTAATAAATATATACATGCATTTTTATGCTAACAAAAAATATATTTTATTTGCAGATTTAAAGATTTAAAGCACAATGAGTTTTACTTATATCCGTGATTTGCAACCGTTTCAATTTAACAAGAAACTCAAAGTACGTATCTGCAGAATGTGGCGATCAAAACTTATTGGATCTAATGACCAATTCAACGGCCTTCAATGTATCCTGGTTGACCAAATGGTAAGAAAAGCTCTTTTTTATGTTATTTCAATTTAATTATAATAACATCACTTAAAGAAAATTAAACTCAACATAGTTAAATTTGTCTAACGCATTTTCTATTATCTATTATCATATATTTGTATTTCCTTGCTTTTAAATATAATTTCCCCCTTATTAATTTTTCTTCTCCTCTTTTTTCAATTATGTAGACAGATGCAATACAAGCTAGCATCAAAGAGATCAACTATGATTTCGTAGCTCCAAATATAAAAGCTGGTTGCATTTATGAAATAACACATTTCCACACTGGTCGCAACAAACCATCACACAAAGTTGTACCACATGTTGCACAATTGTTCTTCAATGTGAGAACAACTTTCAAAGAACTGCCAACCATTCACCCACACATTCCAAGACATCGATTTTATCTGGTCGATTATACTCAATTGTCCACTCGCATAGACAAAATTGACATCCTAACAGGTAATACTCTATATATTATTAAAAACTATACATCTATAAATAATAAGTATTTATCCAAAAAATTTACACATTTTAATATCCTTATAATATTTTTTTATCAAATTGCAAGATGTTTTTGGACACATTACTGGAATACAGCCATTGGAACAAAAAAAATGGTCACCAATGAGAGGCTTGAGAATCAATGTGAAGTCTGCATTGAAAATATCATGTACAAATATTTAGAAAATGTTTATAATTAAAATTTTAAACTATTATGTCTCTTTCTAAAATATTTTTTTCTCCACATTTAATCATTCAGGAAAGAAGATGTTAGAATAACCCTGTGGGGAGATACTGCAAAGACTTTTGATTCCCAAGCTTTACAACAATTGACATCGCCAATATTTGCAGCTTTTACAAGCCTGAAAGTTAAACAATTTCAAGGTATCCAATTTATTTTCATCCTATTATTTACACTTCATCTCAAATAAAAACAAATCTAATTTATGATTTATCAACATGTAGGTAAAATTGTTCTCAACAGTAGTGTCTCCACATTAATTTTTATCAATCCAGATATACAAGAATTGGCGGCCTACAAAATGATGTATGAATTTTTATCATTTTTGTTTTAACATATACCTTTGTTTCCCCATTTTCCTAAAATAACACCTCTTTTTATTATATAAAAATAACAATAACCACAGCTTTAATGACTCTACACATGCCATTAAAATGATGCCTTCTAACGCCACTCAACTAATGACACCTCAACATTTAGAAGCTACTAAAAAGCTATCTGTCCAAGAGTTAAATGTTCTTGACCCAGATACACATAAGGTAAATACACTAACTTCTTTCTTTAATCTCCTTATTATTCGTATTTTAACATACAATTTTACAAATTATTTAAACTAAATTTCACTTTATTCTTCTCTAATCACTATATATTTTATAATTGTTTTTTCTATATTAACAAAAAATTTAAAATATGTTTTAGGACACTCCCATTTTATGCAGAGCATCTATTACGCGTTTTGACAAACGTAACGGTTGGTGGTATAAAGCATGCCTATCTTGCTTTAAACAACTTAGAACTGCTACCCACCATGATGAACTTTTGTGCCCCAAACACAATAATCAAATTACTCTCCCTTGGTAATACAAATCTCAACAATTTGTTTCATTTTATTTTTCCATAAAGTTTAAACACAATTGTTTTAAATTATTAAAACATTACTTAAATTTTACATACAAGTTCAAAGTGAGCTTAGTGCTTGAAGATTCAACTGATGAAACCAATGCAATCATAATTGGAAGACCAGCAGAACAGTTGTTTAGAATTTCTTGCAATGAACTGGTTGTTCAAAGAGGTTTTACCGACCAACAACAATTGCTAGATGCAATTATGCAAACAAGAGGACAAGTTAAAAAAAATTCAACTTCGATTTGGGAGCATGAGAAGTGATTCCAACAGAAATGATCTACTCATTCAAGCAATCTTTGACGACACAATGCCACTTCTTGAACCAACATCGCAATCATCTGACAAAAGTTTGGCTGCACATGACAAAGAAAACATTGCTACCCAAATGGTTCCACCCATTACCCCACTTCTCTCAAAGCAAATTCCAAGTGCATCTTCCACAAGCTCAGCTGATGCTCCTATAACAGAGGCTACCCCAATTTCAAAAAAAAGATTTAAAGACGCTGTCAAAAGAGCTCTCTTTACCTTTCGCCCATCAAAAAAACCAAAAAGGTTAAAATTTATATAACAATTAACTCCTTTATATCAGTATTTACGCATTTTCTAACATTTGCCAATATATTTCTTTTTCTTCCATTTAGAATTTCTCTAAGTCATGTTCGAACCAAAAACAAATCTGAAGAAATTGTTGCTACAAAAAGCATGGAGGAAATTGTATCAGATTCTGATTTACCAATCATTGGCTTAAAGAAGAAAACAAGCGAAGACAGTTCGGCAACCAGTTCTCCTACCCCGAGATTAGAGTTTGTATTCTCTCTTTTACAATTCACTCATCTCATTTAAATACATATTACATGCATAATATTCAATTATTCATACCTTCATTCTTCACTCAATCTTTATATATTAAATTGTAACAAATTGTGTTGAATTTGACAAAATCATCATTTTTGTGATATTCTGATTGATGCTTTGTTTTAATATTGGGTTCCTTTCAATTAAGGTATTATAAGATTATCTCTACTTATTATATAGGTCTAAAAACCATTTAAATCACTGTTGAATTACGTATAAATAAAATTTTTGCATGCCGAACATTTGATAATACTATTAAATTGTCATTTTTGCAGGTGAATTTTTTTAGGAAATGTCCATTTTTCAGGGGAGGCTCTACCCGTTTTTCAGCAGAAATGTCAAACTCTTAAGTAATTTTAACTTCAAATAAGGGCAAAAGACATTTTTGTCATATGTACCTAACACATAAAAGAATTAAAAGCCTAAACATTATATTTACATCCTTTTCTTCAATTTTTCTTCAATACATCCACCCATGATTATTATACCTCTCTTCAACTTTTCCTTTAGATAAGCACAAAATTTAAAATATGTTTACTTTGTGTTACTTCAATTGAAAAACCATCTACGACTTGCTCATTAGTTCTCTTAATTCTGTTACTTTGTGTTTCCTCGGAAAACCATTTATAACTTTCTTATTAAATTGTTAAATTATATTATTCCTGTTTATACATAATTAGATGTTTATGATTATTGTCCCAACTCGATTCCCCATTCATCAACATTAACACTTACTATTTTCCCACTTTTTTATAACAATTCCTTTAGATAAGCACAAAATTTAAAATATGTTTACTTTGTGTTACTTCAATTGAAAAACCATCTACGACTTGCTCATTAGCTCTCTTAATTCTGTTACTTTGTGTTTCCTCGATTGGAAAACCATTTATAACTTTCTTATTAAATTGTTAAATTATATTATTCCTGTTTATACATAATTAGATGTTTATGATTATTGTCCTAACTCGATTCCCCATTCATCAACATTAACACTTACTATTTTCCCACTTTTTTATAACAAGGTCAAGACCTCCATCAAAGAGAAGAAAAGTCATGAAGAAATTGCAAAACAAAACCCGCCCAATTAAACAGCATGCTGCTCAAAACTATCCAACTTTAGCTATTTTGATAGCTGCTTCCCACTATTAACATCTCAATGTATATACAAACGTGTCTACTATTTTAACATAACAAATAGCCTGTAAAATATGTTATTACTTCATTTTTTGCAACTTTACTTCTTTAGTTAAGCATAATGCTATAAGTTAAATCTCATTGTATATATAAATAATCTTACTTTGTCTACGTAATTTCAAAACCCGCAGCATCGTGCAGGCTTTTTTGCTAGTAAATAAATAAAAGACTGAAATTTTATGATTTTTTTTTCGTTTTGGATAATCTAGGAATGACATTTATTACCAATGTGGCTTGAACCTACAACCTCTCAAGGAGAGTTTGAATTCATACCAACAGCGATAGATACGTACATATATGCTTCCAACTTAATATATTACAGGGCAGATGTGATAAAGGTAGTAGACGTCTGAACCCTATTTGGTTGGTCATTAGCATTCAACATGGTATCTAGTTCCTTGATGAATCTCTCCATAGCTGGGGCCGGTAAGCAAATAGGAACCACAATCCCATCTTGGCCATTATTGTCTTTGAATGGAATGTAGAAGCTAGCCACTCCAGGTATGGCCCCGACCCCACCCTTGGCTGGCCCGCCATACGCTGCTTTGCCCCACCCAAAGTCCACCTCTCCAAACCCAGCACGCGTCAGATCGGACACAAGGTACGTCCCCACCACCGTGAAGTGTGGCCGGCCCCTTATGACCATGAGATCTGCCAAAGAGCGCATGTACTCCTCTGTCACATCAGCTTTGGCCTGCTTTACCAGCTCCAGCGCGTAGCCCAACGGGTTCTGGCAAAGCCTGCCAGCCGTCGTGAGAGCCACCGGGAACGCAAACGCGTTGCCATAATAACCCACGGGCAGAGCAGGGTTGAATTTGGCACGGGCATTCACAATGCACAGCAGGCGCACCTCCTCCGCCGGGTCTGGCTGAAGTGCTATGGTACGGCAACGCCAGAGGCAGGCCGTGAGGACCTCAAACGTGGAGCACTTGCTTAGGTGCTGTGGAACGAATCTACGGATGGCGGACATCTCGATGGGCCTGAAGAAAAAGGAGCGGTGGGCCATATCATCAAGTGGGATGATGGTGCCCTGGTTGTCCGCCACTTCATCGTACTCGTGGTGCGTACAAGTCACGCGCGGTGGATCACGAGCTTTCAGTAGCTCCCTTTTCCACACAGGCTGGATGGAGGGGACACGTGCGCCACGTGCCATCTCTCCCACGGCCATCATGAATTGGACTAGTCCTGCTGCATCACCCATGGTGTGGTTGAGACGCAGGGCAAAGATGAAACCACCGCACTTGAGGCGCGTCACCTATTACACCACAACACTGTTAACTAATGGCGCCATAATAATATTAATATTTTTTTGGTCAGCGAGAAAATAATTCTTACTAATGAGAAAGAAGACTATGAAAAAAAAAAGAAAAAAAAAAAGACATGTTTTACTCCTTGTGAATTATTTACTAATTAAATACTCTTTTTATTGATGTGTCGTTGCTCGTGCCTGTGATAAACAATTACCTAATTTTAATTACAAATGGGAACTTAAATATTCTTCCAACATTTAAAACAGAAATACCATTATAAATAATTTGCTTAATCAAAGATATACTTTGTTCCAAAAATATAATAAGGTGGTTACATTTAGACTGAGGTTCGAAACCTGTTGGAAGCATTTTGTGGTTAGGGGCAAGTCGAACCCCAAGTGGGGATTAATCTCACCTTTCGGATGTGGGAACACCTTGTGGTATTTACCAAAATAAAAAACAGAAATACCATTATATATAATTTTCTTAATCAAAGATATACTTTGTTCCAAAAATATAATAAGGTGGTTACATTTATGTCCTTGTATATTTTCAAATTATTTTAATTTTTTCAAACTTTTAGATTGGGTAGAATACATTCAAATACCATAAGAAAAAGCGAAGAATTAATTGTGTTGTTTACATGGGCAGAAAATATATGAAATTTTTATGTGTGGCGTGCCGTACTATGTTATAATATGTGTTTTATTTCTTAGTATTTTATCTTAAAATATAATTAAGGTGGCCATGAATTAGTTTGTTGGACAAGTAATTAGTGATGAAATATATATACTAAAAGTATGTATATATCTATATACCTGAATTAGCAAGAGTGGGCAATTAAGAACCCCATCCGATCCAGGAACATTATAAAGAAGTTCCTCCAAGCAAGGGAATGGGGGCTGAAGAGCATCACCAAATTGCTGTAGCGTAACATCGGCATCAGCCTCAATGAACAAGATACCCTCAGCCGTGCAGTCTACCATAAGCTTCCGGGCAGGCCCCTCCCTAAGCCTACCTGCGAAAGGGTAGTAAAACACTAGGGTCTCTGCAATTGCCTCTCTAATGACAGCCACAGGATCACTTCCTTGCATGGAGGGATCATAGCGATAAAATTGTATCACAGGTATCTGAAACCGAAGACTTTCTTGGTCATCGATATCAGAAAGTTGTTGAAACTCATGGGGTGTGGCCTTAGCCGGTGCCACCAGTTCTGGTTGGCGCCTTCGCACTGTGAACACTAAAGAGGTAGAAGGGGATGCCATATCACAATCTGATCGATGGATGGGACTGAATAGGAGAGTGGAGAGAGAGAGAGAGAGAGAGAGAATTTGGGAGCTAAAGTTTGGTGGTTGACGGTACTAGTAGTGTGTGTTATCATAATTATTGGGGAGGTTATTTATAATAGGACAGAGGCAGTGGAATTGGATGGCCTACACCTTTTTTTTTCCATTTTCTCTTTTCCTTTTCTTTTCTATATGTTTGGGTGGGTGGGTGTGAAGTTGCATCCTAAATTTCCTGGCTGCTCTGATTGGGTTGACTTGAACCTTGATAACGGACTTAGACCATAAGAAAAACGACTTGATAAAAAGAAAGACTTGATAGTCGACTTTCTTTTTTATTATGGACTTGACTTGGCCTCGATGGTTGTTGTTGGGTATTTACTAATCAATCTTCCGGCTAACTTCCAGGCTAAACTTTGCCATAAATAATTAAAATAAGACAATATAATATAAAACTTGAGAAAATTTTACAGTGGGCTTGGCGCATGGATGCACCCATTGTTATAGACTATTAGATGAGTAGTTGGTGATGTGGAGTTATCCACACCGTTGAGTTAGTTACCAGATAAATCGGTTGTTGTAGGTAAAAAGAAAACAAAAACTCTCCTTCAGTAGCGTTGGGTTTCTCTTTTCTCTCTCTTCCAGTTCGACTCCTTCCAAAATCGCTCCTCTCCTCGTTCTGTGACAACGAGACAGCGCGACGAACACAACTCCTCTCCTCTCAGGTATCTCTCTGTTTCTTCTTGAAAATACCTGTAGGATGACTAAAAATGCCTAAAGGGGGTGAATAGGCCAATTCAAGATTATAATCAAGTAAACAAAAATAAACTTTGGTAGCAGGATTGATATGGCTTATCAATCCTGAAACGTGCTGGGAATAAAATAAAAGAACACAAAGAGAATTATTTTACATGGTAAAACCCCACCTTTGGAGAAAATCCACGGGACTCCTCAGTCCAACACAAATCCACTATAGAAATATGATTACAAGAAGTACTCACACACTTATCCTAGACACATTCTAGATAATGTCTACCCAGGGGCGGATCTGTGTGAAGGGCAGGGTGGGTGCCCGCCCATCCAAAGTTTTTATTATTATTTAAAAACCTATATATGTTATAAGGGCAGCCCAAGTTTAAAAACTTAAAAGCTAACCCAATATACCCACATTGCCCATCCAACTTCAAAGTGGTCCCAGCTTTTGTCTCTTCTCTTTTGGCACACCAGCTTTTCTCTCTCCTATTCTACAGACCCGACGACAACAACATCCTTTTTCCTCTTTATTTTCTGCATCTTCCTATTATATTGGCTGGGAGTGGGCAGTGGGCAACTTGGCAAAAACTTGTCCTCTCCTTTCTACAACAACAAGCAATTTCTAATTCTCTCATTTTCTATATATCTTTAATTATAGTTTTAATTTAAAATTCAATATTCTAGGGTTTACTTAGAGATTGAATTATAATTTTGTGATTTTGTTGAAATTAATTAGGGCTTTGATTTTAGGAATTTTGTTGAGATGTTTCAATGTTTGATTTGTTCTTTGTTGATATTGTTGAGATGCTATTATTATTAGAATTTGTTTGATTTTTTGTTGGTATGTTTGATTTAAATTATTTATTTTACATGTTATTCATAGGTTATCTTTGATTATGTTGGATCACAATCGGAATCCCAAGAGAACAAAAAACTTGTTCTCTTTTTTTAAGAAAAAGAATGATGGGTCATCATCTAGTACATTGCCTTCTAGCTCTTCTTTATCTATTCCAATATGTGATGAGCAAAATCTTCCCGAGTCTCCCATTATCAAGCCTCAAGTTGAAAGAATTGAATCTCAAAGAGTCGATGATTATCATGATTTTAATATCAATTATCTTGAGCGTGATCCGGGATTACATCGTCTAATATGCAAATATCCGGTGAATGAACAAGATAATGTGCGAAGAGCATATATTCTTTTAGGACTATGTCAACCCGAGTTAGAAGATTATCCAAGCCACTTAGAAGGGCGGGACTTTCGTCGATTTAATAAAAAGTGGTTTGGTCAATTCACTTGGCTTGAGTATTCAGTTGCTAAGAATAAGGTATTTTGTTTTCCTTGTTTCATTTTTGACATGAATCAGTCACACCCAACCTTTATTGTTGATGGGTATCAAAAGTGGAAGAGAATTGGTGGGTCAACGGATTCATCATGGCCTCGAAAAGCCAATGCTTGATTTGCTAGATACCTAATGCCCTCTATTGTGGCCGTAAGTCGCAACCGATTTTCCATCTCTTCATATTGAAAAAGTGGTAGAGAAGCAATCAAAGCAACAAGTGATGGAAAATCGGTTGCGACTTACGACCACAATAGAGGGCATTAGGTATCTAGCAAATCAAGCATTGGCTTTTCGAGGCCACGATGAATCCGTTGACTCATCTAATCGAGGAAATTTCATTGAAATCATAAAGTCTTTTGCAAGAATGAATATAGAAGTTAAGAAAGTTTTCCTTGATAAGGCTCCTCAAAATGCTCAATACATTGCACATGACAAACAAAAGCAAATCTTACATATTTTTGCTAACAAGGTGAGGAAGACAATTTGTAAGGAACTTGGGAAGAACAAATTTTGTATTCTAGTTGATGAATCACTTGATGAATCCGGTAAGGAACAAATGACTATTATTCTAAGATTTGTTGATTGATTGTGATGGATTTATTCGTGAGCGCTTCTTCGATATTGTGAGTGTTGTAGACACTAATGCCTTGACTCTTAAAAAAGAGATATGCAAAGTGCTTGGTAATAACGACATTCTAGTGGAAAACATGTGTGGTCAAGAGTATGATGGTGCTAGTAATATGCGTGGTTCATGGAATGGCTTACAAGCATTATTTCTTCAAGATTGTCCATATGCATATTATGTGCATTGCTTTGCTCATCGCTTGCAATTGGCATTAAATGGTGCAGCTAAAGATGTGAAAGTTTTATGGAGATTTTTTTTAATGTTGACTAACATTGTGAATTTTGTTAGTGCTTCTCCTAAGCGTCGTAGTGAGTTAAACTTAATTAGAAAAGTTGAACTCAATGGGTTGTTGGATTCTGGAGAACTTGAGACAGGTAGAGGACTTAATCAAGCTCGTAGTTTGAAACGAGCTGGAGCCACTCGTTGGGGCTCTCATTATGCCTCTATTACAAGTTTGATGTGTTTATTTAAAAAGACTAAATTACTTCTTCAAGAAATCAGTGATCATGGACCTAACCAACAATTTCGTGGCGATGCTGAGAGTAATTATATTGCTATGATGTCTTTTGAGTTTGTGTTTTCATTGGTTTTGATGGATAAAATTATGGGATTGACCAATTTTCTTTGTCAAGTATTTCAGACCAAAACTCAAGACATTGTAAGTGCTTTAAATTTTGTTGAAAACACAAAAATGCAGCTTCAAGATATGAGGGTACATGGCTGGGATGATTTATTCTGTAGTGTGGTATCATTTTGTGAACTACATGGTGTTGATGTTCCTGATATGGGTGCTCGTTATATGACGGGCACACATCGTTCTTGTCAACAAAAAGATTTTATTACATTTGAGCATTACTATCGCGTTGATGTATTCAATGATGCTATAGATTGCATGTTAAGGGAGTTAAATGATAGATTTCCAGAGCAAACTGTTGAACTTCTTATTCTTTGCTCAGCATTGGATCCTCGTAATTCATTCAAGTCATTCAATATTGAGCATATATGTAAACTTGCTGAGAAATTCTATCCTGTTGATTTCCTTCCAAATGAGTTGAAAGATTTGGAAATAGAGTTGAGGTATTTTGAAAATGATGTACATCGCCTTCCTTGCTTTAAGGAAACCAACACTCTTCCTCATTTATGTCAACAATTAGTGGAAACAAGTTTGGTAGAGAACTATTGTTCGATCAACAGGTTGATTCGGTTGGTGTTGACTCTTCCCGTTTCTACAGCAACAACGGAACGAGCTTTTTCATGTATGAGAATTATTCAGAATCGGCTTTGAAGCACCATAGCTGATGAGTTTCTTGCTGATTGCATGACCCTCCACATTGAAAGAGAATTTTCTAATAGTATCACTAATGCAATCGATAATTGAGGAATTTAAGACCTCTAAGTCTCGCAGGGTAAAATTTTAGATTTAATTAGTGATGTTTTGTATTACATTTACTTGTGGTTTTTGTTTTTGTTGTTAAACTTTTATTTATATATAGATGTATTTGAGGGTAAGGCTTATTACGTCCCCCCTGACTAGGTGTATCTTTTTCTGATTATTAATGAAATTCACTCGTACCATCGAGTTTAGTATGTAAGTTCCGCCCAATTGACTTTCCAATCCTGGATCCGCCACTGCA
>NW_018921653.1:219391-257845 GCF_002207925.1 Prunus avium | reverse complement strand
GATATATTATTGAAAAAAGATCCGATTTGGAGCACATGAAAGTATGACATACATGAGTCATACTCCGCACGCCATGCTAAATAAAAATTCGTCATGCTAGAAATTGAGATTAAAATTATAAAATGCATTTAGCTCTACAAATCCATGCCAATTATCCTATCAAGCGTCATATTTAAAAGCATGCCAAGCAACATGCCATGCCAAGCGGAAAATTATTATTTCACACCCAATCGCACTACAAGCTTAAGTGGGCTCAAGCCACTCGAATGCCCGGGGCTTGCTTGAGTGGATTGTGGTATGGATGGTAATAAATTGTCATGAGGCCCATTTATGGACCGAGAAATGGAAGTTCCAGGTCGCTTGGGAGACTCGGGACTCAAGCCCATTTCTTAGGCCCAAATGTGGGTAAGCACAAGAGAGAAAGTAGCCCATTGCCCCAATTAAAATATCCCAACCAAAAGATAGCCCATTACTACAACCAAGATGGCCCAACACTTGATAAGCTTAGCCCATTTATTTGACAAGTCATATTGTTGTCTCAAGAAGCCCATACAATTAGCATAAAAGTCAACAGGAGCCTCAGCACTTGGGTGAAAACAAAAGCTACGAAAAGAAGCAAAGGTGTCCATGTATGCAGAGCCGCTGGAAGCTTCAGCACATGATGGGGGAACAAATTTCCAGCAAAGGCATTCGAAGGACCAAGGAATTTTGGCACGCAAGGAAGGATGTCATCCTTTAAACCAGCAGGCGCACCCATTTTCTTTCCTTCATCAGATTTGGCCATGGAAAGAGGAAGAAAGAGGAGAAAGAAGATGGATGAAAATGGAAGCTCTCCTCTGAAGCAACCACCGGAAGAAGCCTAGAGCTCCCAAAAATCTCTGATTTTGTGGGATTGGGCAGAACTGATTTTTGCCACCATGAGGTAAGTCAAGAAAGAGGAGAAGAAAGGAAGAGGAAAGCTTAGCTAGATTGGGAAGAAACCATTAGGGTTTCTTGGAGAAGACCCATTCCCAACAGCTATAAATAGGACCCCTTCTACCCAACAACCCACAACCTTCAGAGAGCAAGCTTCCTCTCTCACATGCAAATCCAGTAATTTTCGTGCTTTACTTACCCATTTCCCTTAGCTCCCCTGTTCTGGCAGATTGGCTGCAGCTTTGACTGAGTCACTGTCAAGCTGCCGGAAACTGCTAAGATTACCCACAATTCTTCATAATCCTTCTCCCACTTCATCAAACCTCCTTAGAATCCCTTTCTCTTTCCCTTAGAACCTCTGCCCCTCATAGGAACTCACAGCTCTCTCTCTCAAGTGCTAAACTAATGATAATTTTGCTCCCATGCCATAATCTTCTCATGCAAAGCTAGAAGATTTATCTGTAATTTGTCGTTATTTTCATCGGTAAAGGTAACCAAAGAGTTTCCTAAGGCGTTGTCACCTTTTCGGGACATCTTTGGAGCTTAATCTTCGGACTCAGACACAAAGGGGACATTTGCATCAGATTGCTCCTTGCAGCAGCCCCGCCCACTTGCTGCCGGAAGAAAAAGACCCCTACAGCCATAAAATTCAAAATGAGTTGATAGCTATTTTAGCATCAAATGTTAAACATGTAATCTTGAAAAAATAAAAATGGCAAACTATTTTTTAATCATTCTTCATTTTACTTATGATGCAAGTCACATAGAACAAATGACTTTAATATTGAGGTGTGCTTATTGTGGGAACCGAATTTTAGCAAAACCCTAGGTCAAATATTTCTTTCCATTTGGGGATTATTTGATTTGGGGATTCTTGCCTTGAATTAGGGATTTGATTCTCATCAAATCCCTAATTGATTTGAATCTCCTAAAATCAGGAAAAATAATTCATTTTCCAATAAGGATTATTTTTCCCCAAACCCTAACCCTCCGAGGCTTTATAAAAACGAGACTAATGCAAGGCATGAGGTAAGCCATTCTAAGCTCTCAAATTACTGCAGAAATTCCCCTCCTTGCCGCCACCTCCCTCTCTTTCTTATACAAGGCTCCGGCCACTGCACACGGCTCCAACCACCCGGTTCTCTCCCCGAGAGAGCTCTGTACCCTTTTAAGCTATTGTTTCTCTACGAATCAATCAAACTAACATAGGCATCGAAGGGTCTTTGGCCAACACCCCCTGGGTGTGGTCCTTTTACTCCGATTGGTTTTGCAGGGAGAAAGAGTTCGAGGAAGGAGAAAGGAGAATCTATTGATCGAATATTTTAAGGGACGAAAATCACTCCCACACTTATCCCATTAGGTTTTTCCTAAACAAGGTTTTAATGAGGCCTCAAAATGTTATTCTTTATCTTTTGTAGACTCTTCCAACTTTAATAAAATTAATGAGTTGATAAAAAAAAAATTATAATTTTAGTGTTTAATTTTTCTAAAGGGGCACACTTTAGAAATTTGCCCAAAGTCTTAGAAAAGCTAGGACCAGCTTTGTCGATATGTACTTTTTAATAGATTGAGTTAAAATCAATATAGCATCTTTCTTTAAGTAAATTTTTTTCGTGATCCCAAAATAAAACTTGTGTACAAGTTAAAGTCAGATATCTAAAATTTTCCGGCTAAGTTTTTATGCATTGAATTTTGAGATGAGAGTTTCATGGTAGCTAAGATATGAGAGAAACTCTCATGCAACGAGGATAACATTTTTTGCTATTTCTGGCCAATAACACAATGATACGAGGGATAACTTTTTCACATATAATTGTGTTATCGGTCGGAAATAGCAAAACAATGATATCCCTGTTACAAGTAATTGTTATTTTTTCCTAGGATAGGGCTTTTGGTTTTTTTTTGTCGCTTGCTTAATTTCTTTTTGTCATTTTGTCTACGTGTTGATTTTCAGAGCGAATACCTTTTTCTTCGTTTACATATTGAGAGTTTGCATGTAAAAAGCAAACCTCTTTCTGTCGTTTTTGTTTACTTACTCACTCTTCGTCGTTTTGCTTACTTAATCACTTTTTGTCGTTTTGTTTACTTAATGTTAATCTCCTTTGGTCGTTTTTTATTTTTTTTATGAAGACATATTGCTGAAAACTAATTCCCACGTGTGTTGCAAACATGCACAACACACCACCTGGTCACTGATTACATCTATCTACAACCACAAAACCAGAAACTATAACTTAAAATTCCACATCAAATTATGAGATATGGCCCCTCCCAGAAAAAGAAAAGGAAAACAAAAGAGAGTATTCTCATCTAAATGTGAAGTCACACTATTGTATCAGATCCTTATAGACAACCCTAGAGGCGCAGGGACTCATCCAGTCCAGCTGTGCCCTTGTGCATTGGATCCACCCCGGCAGCTAGTCGGTGTCACAGTAACCCAGGCCATACCATACTTGCTGCTGGACACCAGCATGAAGTAGTATGAGTTACAAAAGCCAAGTGAATGTCAAGATTATTATGAAAGCCTCCAAGACCCTCAGCCCATCCTCCGTATCCTCCAATGTTTATTTACTTGCATGCCAACCCAAAGGCTAGTACAGTGAGAGCCCATGCTGCCAAAATTCATGACGATCCTGCTGCAGCTAAGGCTGTCACTCCTCCAAGCTCTGATATGGTTTGCTCCAGCCAACTTTGATGCTACGCTCCCATCACACCAGCCAATGCCAATATGGAGGGTATAAGAAAGAACATTGTTGCGCAGCATTTCCTCCAAACTAGGATGGTTGGTCTGGCAATTTAAAACACCAACTAGCAAAACCAACTACAATCAAATACATTATCAAGTTGAGAAACAGCAATGGAGCAAATACATATCAATTTGAGAAACAGCAATGGAGCTGCCACGTTCCTTCCCACTGTCTCAGCCATATCTCATTATAGATCTCACAAATAAAAGCAACAAATTAAAACCAAGCTTTGTCTCTCTTGTTGGGGATAATATTTCAGGAATATTTTTTGCTTCCTTTTTTTTAATTTTGTGTAATTACTTACCCTTTGTATAATCCTATTGTAAACCATTTTACGGTTTACCACTTTGTACATCTATATACACATTGTAGGAGAAGATTATACCTTGACGTGTCCTTTTTTTAAGGGTTTGCTATTGTGTATTTCCGCTGCGATTTGCTGGTACGGGTTCTACTTTGTTGGAACCCTCTATTCTTTTATCTACTTCTGACCCACTGCCAAGTAATGGTACAAATACATGGGTAGTTGATACTTAAGCTAGTGATCATATGACCTTTGACTCTCGCATTTTTGTTCACTTATCTTCTAAGCCCCGCCACTCGGGAGTTTAGACCTAAGTTGTGGGATTGTGGATCCGAGGCAGGGACGAAGGACACCTGAGTTTAGATTTATTTTATTTATTAAAGATAGAGGAGAAATTTATGAGAGGAATGAGTGAGGAGGGAAAAACTATTAAAAATAAAAACTTGAAAAGAAAAACTATTTAGAATGGCATTTGATGTCCCTCAACCATCCCTCCCCCTTCCTCTTTTTTTCTCCATCCTTTTTCTCATGCATTTCCTCTCTGAATTAATTTCCTCCAACTTTTTAACCATGACCCGACTATTTGACGAAAAAGGACATGACTAAATGAACGCTACCAAAAGAAAAGTTAAAAACATTGATAGAACGTAAAAACAATGAACCACAATGAGCAAAAAGTAGCAAACATTTGAACTACTGTACCACAATGGTCAAGTCCTTCCAGTAACAAGGTTAACGTAATCTGACAATTGACCTTAATAAAAAAATGGAATGACATGGATTAAGAACAATCCAATGAACGCTATGATTCCACACCCACACTGCTATCTTAAAGATTTTCCATGGGTGTGAACTGGACAGTTTGGGGTTTAACGACCCAATATCCAATAAAAACGGAAGCACATAATGAGATTACTGATAACAAAAGGGCAAAAACACTAGCAGCACTGACTGAGCTACGTGGTCTTGCCATGGTAAGCACAGAACTTCCCAAAGAGATGTCTATGGGGACCCAATCACAGCTAACAGAATAGTGTCCAGAGCCGTGCCACGGTTTTCCATCAACTGGATACCAAAATGCAACTGACATTTTACTTGATCCTCCAATTGTGAATTGCACATCCTACAGAAACAAGTAAAAAACTCATTTTAAACTCATTACAATGTTGATATTTTAATTGAAATCTATGTATAACAGATTACAATGTCAATTTTACTTGGAATCTATAATATCTATATATAAAAGAGACCTAGTATACTGTCAATATTTTCTTTGGAATCTAAATAAATAGACCAATAATCACATCATATCAACTGTGTAATATGTATGGACCAAAAGATGGGTGAAAATAAATTCCAACACAACAGTATAGCACAAACCAGTAATCATTCCAAAAAGATTTTTCGTACAGTAAGTTTGGTTGACACCATGTACATATTCTAAAAGATAGACTTGTTAAACTGCCAAGAAGTTTGTAAGTAAAAACAGCAAAGGACAAAAATAAAAAAGCAACGGATCATCAGATAATTGCAGCAATCTTGTCTAAGGGATGGATATGCATTTTCAATCAGCAACAAGGCTATTTAGTGTTTGTCCATAATCCTCTTCGTTCAACACAAAACAACAAGAATGATCAACTCTTCAAGCAACTTACACAACATGTGCTACAAGATGTACCAACAATTAGAGGGGAAAGGGTTTTTGAAAAGAACTCAAATCCAGGTAGCTAGAAATTTAAAAGTGCCAGGTGAACCTGTTGAAGACGATCCATAGTTCTCAAAGGCCTAGAGAATTCAAAGTAAAATGTTCCCTTTTGACCATCTGATGCATAAGGACTGTCTTCTTCCACAAAACCTGTCATAGTCAACAATAAAAAAAAACATAAACAACGCAAAAAAGAAATATATTTGTTTCTGGGGGAAGTATGGTTCAGTAGATAATGCATGGTCGTGTCACATACACGGATGCAAAATTATATTCAAATGACAAACCATATAACAAAGATTGATAATTACCTGAGTGAACATTGAAGCTACTGTGCCACCAAGCACCCTTCCAATCATTTTGTCCACTAGAATCATTTGCTGACAATGGACAGAGATAAACTAGATAATTTGATCACTGGAACTCATTTAAAAGCAAATACAAAAACTTAGAGAAAAGGAGTTTTCCGCAGGTGGGGGAATTCCACCAGTGGTTGAATTAAAGCAGTACTTTTTGCAGTCAGTACTTTTCCTAATGGGGATATGAGGGGGAAAATTGTTGACAAACTAATGGAAATCAAATAGTAATCTCCGGAAGATAATAGTTAAAAGTTGTTAGCTGGACCAGGGATATTCAACATAATGAATGAGATCACTTTTTAATATAACCCATCTTGAGGATTGTGACGTTGGAGAACCACTTCATAGATTTAATGCTGCTTTTGTGACTTCCTAACTCTAGCAGTCACTTCCTTAGTCCTTTCTTCTATCATATAGGCATGGTTCATGCCCCATTAAGAAAAATAGAGTAAAGTAGCAATAGGATAAATTACTCTCAGAAATACCTGAAGAACCAATTCCATCTAGGTATCTACAATGCGGGTTCCAAGCATAAAGATCAACTAAATGACCAAACCTGTTCAAACAAAGATGACAAGTATATACAATAAAATGGAGTCTATAAAAGATAAATCAGAATCAAATTAACCAACAAGTGGATCATTGCTATAAGGTGAAGAAATGAATTGTACTACAGCACCTGTCGCCTCCATTTCCAACCCTGTTGTCTATAGGGTTGCCACCATAGAGCCGTCCAGGAATAGCATTCCCAATTGAGAAGTGCAATATATCAACTTCATGGCCCTTGCACGTCTTGTTTGTGCAAGAGTCAACTCCTTCCTTACAGCCACCCATCTAGCAACACAAAAATCCTTTTGGTTTGAACTCCACAGTACATGAAGGAAGACCAAAACAAAGCAAAGAAAGTTGCACAAGTTTATTGAAAAATGAAAAACACATCCATAGTCCAATATGCCAATGGAGTAACTTACACTATGATAAGTTGCATCTTCACCAATTTGAAACATGAGGGCAACAGATGGGCATTTATTGTTGTCACTAAGTCAGGAGAGGAAAAAAACAAATCAACAAACTCTTTGTTGTTAAGATAAAAAGGCATGAAATTCAGTGGTAGTGCAATCCAACAAAGCATGCACTTCAAGCACATAATCAACCAACACATCAAAGTAGAAAAAAGACCAGATAATGACTAACAAAATCTTCAAAGATATGGCAAACACATAAATTCCATGTCCTCCAACAAAAAAAATAACATTCATTGTACTAAAAAGAGAGTCAAAGAACATCTTAAATGACAATGAGAATTTGGAGTGAACCGCAATTCTTGCCACTAATACTGAACATTGAAACCAAATCAAACAAACAAGAAATTAGTTCAGAGTCAACCACAAAGATATGAAAATATTCATTCCTTCCACCAAAAAACATACCCCTTAGAGTAAGCGTAGTCCCCATCAACTTGAACCATAAAGAAGACATCACGGCCATCATGCAAAGCCTACCGTCAAAATATAACAAAAAGAAAATCAAATTCATATTTAAAACCAACCAAATTATATGTTCAAACAGTAAATCAAGAATACCTTAACTGTCATTTTTCCACCTCTGTACTCGTTTTCAGCATCTGGGTCAAGGGCAGGGCGGAGAGAGAACTCGAACCCATCCATGTCCTTCCAGTCGTCGGCATGACCATCGAGCGTAATAAGACCGGGTCCGAACTCGGCCTGGACCCGGATGTCAGAGTCCGACTCACAGCTCCATTCACCCGACTCTTCGTGCGAATTGGCCTGTCGTATCAGCAGCACACAAAATACCAATAGCACTAGCACTACTCGAAGCATTCTGTAGAGGATAACGAACTTTTAGGCTTGAATTTGATGAGTACACCGTGCAACGCCCTATGTTCTGCATCCCGTGAAATATAATTGGTACTGGGGCTTGACTTTTGATGCTGATTTTCTCATGTACGACCTTATATTTTGAATAGAAAATTATTTTCTGTTTTTTATCGAGATTTTCTATTTAAACTCCACACTTCTCTTAGTTCACCATATGTTCTAAATTCACTTCAATTTTTAATTTAAATTTTCACAATTTCTAATAAAACCCCACTATCTTCCCAAACTCCCCTTAAATACACCCCAAGCTGAAAAAAAAAATAAGAAATAAAATAGATGAAAGATTTATATCATAAGAATTTATAAGATTTGAAAGGACCACATGGATTTTTTACTTTTATGATGCTAACCAACCAACTTATTAGATGATGAGCAACGGCAATAGTTCAATAGTTCAACCAAATTATTCAATAACAAAGAAATAAACACATCAAAGTAGAAAAAAGACCAGATAATGACTAACAAAATCTTCAAAGATATGGCAAACACATAAATTCCATGTCCTCCAACAAAAAAAATAACATTCATTGTACTAAAAAGAGAGTCAAAGAACATCTTAAATGACAATGAGAATTTGGAGTGAACCGCAATTCTTGCCACTAATACTGAACATTGAAACCAAATCAAACAAACAAGAAATTAGTTCAGAGTCAACCACAAAGATATGAAAATATTCATTCCTTCCACCAAAAAACATACCCCTTAGAGTAAGCGTAGTCCCCATCAACTTGAACCATAAAGAAGACATCACGGCCATCATGCAAAGCCTACCGTCAAAATATAACAAAAAGAAAATCAAATTCATATTTAAAACCAACCAAATTATATGTTCAAACAGTAAATCAAGAATACCTTAACTGTCATTTTTCCACCTCTGTACTCGTTTTCAGCATCTGGGTCAAGGGCAGGGCGGAGAGAGAACTCGAACCCATCCATGTCCTTCCAGTCGTCGGCATGACCATCGAGCGTAATAAGACCGGGTCCGAACTCGGCCTGGACCCGGATGTCAGAGTCCGACTCACAGCTCCATTCACCCGACTCTTCGTGCGAATTGGCCTGTCGTATCAGCAGCACACAAAATACCAATAGCACTAGCACTACTCGAAGCATTCTGTAGAGGATAACGAACTTTTAGGCTTGAATTTGATGAGTACACCGTGCAACGCCCTATGTTCTGCATCCCGTGAAATATAATTGGTACTGGGGCTTGACTTTTGATGCTGATTTTCTCATGTACGACCTTATATTTTGAATAGAAAATTATTTTCTGTTTTTTATCGAGATTTTCTATTTAAACTCCACACTTCTCTTAGTTCACCATATGTTCTAAATTCACTTCAATTTTTAATTTAAATTTTCACAATTTCTAATAAAACCCCACTATCTTCCCAAACTCCCCTTAAATACACCCCAAGCTGAAAAAAAAAATAAGAAATAAAATAGATGTTCTATTTAAACCCCACAATTTTCTTTGTTCACCCCAATATTTAAATCATTAAACAATATTTGTAGTATACATGAGATTTTGTTTGGGGTGAAAGTTTGAAGCAAAAGTATGTGCTAGGCATTAGTTTAAGGACGATTTGAAGGCATTAGTTTGAAGCAAAAATACATGAGATTTTCTTCTTGTGCTAGGCATCAGTTTGAAGCAAAAGTATTTGTAGTATACATGAGATTTTGTCACGACTGATCTTTCTCTTCAAGCCTTGGAAAGAATCTTCTACAATTGTGGAGCCTAATCGTCTAGCAGCACACGGTGCTTCAATGAATCGGATCTCAAGGATATCAAGAGTGGTGAGGAGTTCGTATTTTTCTAAAACTTAATATGAAGAGTAGTGGGGTGTGTAGAGTGTGTTAATACTAGGGTTAAGTATTAAGTTGGATGACCTTTTTTTTGTCTTTTTACACAATAATAAAACTTACAACTTAATAATTTAAGTATTGGGGTGAACAAAGAGAAGTGCGGAGTTTAAATAGAAAATCTCTTTTTATCGCCAAAGAATTACCGTTTAAACTTGAACTCTAGAGGTAGGCGGTTTCTAAGGATCTCCCCAAATAAACTTATTTGAGGAATCCCTTAACTGAAGTTATATATATCTATATATATAAAGCAAAAGGTAGGGAATGGAAAAACATTCAAAATACCAGAAAATGCCCTTAGTTAATGCAAACATTAAGAATTGAAATTATTAATTAAATGAGGTTAATATGGTAAATTCACACTTTTTCATATTAAAAAAAATTAAAATTAAAAGAAAAATCAGATAATGAATCCTATTTTTATGGAATACAACTACCTATTATCTTTTTCAATTCTAAAATAAATTTAAATTTTTTAAAAAAAAGCCTATCACAGGTGAGGAAGCGCGTACGGAGAGGCTAGTATATATATACACGAATTCGACCCACAAGGACTAACGACATTTTAGTCTATTAAAGTTTAGGCGATCAAAATGTGCCATGAGGTTTCAATTTCGTCAATTTGATACCCAACGTTTTTGAATCTGACCAATTCACACCATTCGTTAGATTGACCGTCTAGTCAGATGTTAAATGTTGATGTGGCAACCGCGAGACCCACCACAAATTGTTGATTGTCCAATCCAACTAGTCCACGTGAAGGGCATTTCTAAAAAGAAAAAACAACTCATATCCTTGGAAATGCCCTTCACGTGGACTAGTTGGATTGGGCAGTCAACAATCTGTGGTGAGTCCCGCAGTTATCATATCATCATTTAAAGTCTGACCAGACGATCAATCTAATAGACGTTGTGAATTGGTTATATTTGGAAACGTTAGGTATCAAATTGATGAATTTGAAACCTTATGGCCCATTTTGATATTGCCCCTAAACCTCGATGGACTAAAATGTCGTTAGTAAAAAAAGGGCTTAATTATTGTTTTACCCCTAGAACGGGCGCTCGTTCTCACTTTACCCCCTAGAAGCTGGATATCATGACCACGAAGTGAGACTCCATTTTCAGGCCACTTTTTTGGTGTTACACTCCAAATAACACGGTGCTTCCAGTTTTTGATTGTGTACTGACATTGAGTCAGACAAGTTATGCGCCATTCATAGATGATATTTGGAATGTCGAGTGGTATTTTTGCTTTTCGAGTGTTGTATTAATTTGTTTGAGTTTTAGATAACATGTTATTTGTGTTAGATTTAATGATAGCTAGCGGAATTCTCATGTATTCTTTGAAAGGATTTTCAGCAATCATCATTTCTCTTGCCTTGTTGTATGGAGAAGAAGTCATCGAAGGATGCGGTTTCGATGGTGATGCTCTATCAAGAGCGTTGGTGCTCTTTTGTGGGGTCAGTTGCCCGGAACTCCTTGTTCACACCCTGTAAGAATTCACGGGTTAAAAAATCAAGGAGTGCGTTAGTTTCACCTTTAATAAATTCAATATCAAAATCAAAAGCAGAAAGAATTCCTTGCCATCTTGCACAAATCTGTTTTGAGGCCAAATTTTTTACATCTCTAAACAAAATATCTTTTGCAGCCTTGCAATCGATTCTTATTAAAAATCTTTTGTTTAAAAGATCACTTTCAAATTTGGAAACAACATGGACAATGGTTAACATTTCCTTTTTAACAGTGGAATAGTTTTTCTGAGCTAGCATCCAAATCCCAGAGGTAAACCTGACCAATTGCTCTGAGTTATTAACTTTCCGTTTTAGGATTACCCCAAACCCTATATCTAAAGCATCGGTTTCTACAATTTTGAAGGCGTCTGGGTTAGCTAAGGCTAGACAAGGAAATTCTTTAACTTTAACTTTTAGTCTCCTAACAGCCTTAGTAAGTTCCTCAGTCCAGGGAACTGAGGGAACTTGACTCTTTTTTAGCCTTTGGTATAATAGTTTGGAATCTTTGGCTAAATCTTTATAAAAATATTTTAACCTTTGGTATAATTTAGACTTCCTAAGAATCGTTGTAGTTGTTGCTTGTCCCAAATTTCATTAGGGAACTTATCAGCAAAAGATATTGCTATATCAATTGGAACTATCAGTCTCTTATGAATGTTGTGTCCCCAAAAGTGAACTTTCGAAGAAAATAATTTCATTTTCTTTGCCGACACCACTAATCATGCATGCTTCACAACTTTCAAGAAAATATTTAGATGTTTAAAGTGTTGTTCTAAAGAATTAGAATAAACCAAAACATCATCAATATAAACAATGGTGAAAGCAGTGTAAATATTAAATATGTCATTCATAATATTTTGAAATTCAGAAGGGGCATTTTTCAATTCAAAGGGTAGAACGTTCCATTCGTAATGTCCAAAGAGGACATTATAGGCTGTTTTGTATCTATCCTTTTTGGCTATCTGGATTTGCCAGTATCCTGATTTCATATCAAATTTAGAAAAGATAACTGCCTTATTTCACCTATCCAAGAGATCTTTCTTATTAGGAATCGGGTATCTAACCCATTTCAAGGCTTTATTAAGAGATTTATAGTTTATCACCAATCTGGGTACCCCTCTTTCCAATTCAGCCGCGTTTTCAACATAAAAGGCGGAGCAGCTCCAAGGAGATGAGCTTTTCTTGATTAACTTCTTATTCAATAAATCTTGAATTTCATATTTACAAATTCCCATTAGCCTAGCATTCATTTGAATTGGCCTAGCTTTAGTTGGGATTTTCTTCTCATCAAAATCTGGCTCATAAGGCAATTCAACAATAGGCTTTTTCCTATTCCAAAAGGCATTTGGTATTTCAGCACAAACTTGTTTTTCAAACATTTGTTGTACTTCTTTAATTTTATCCTTTATCTTCTCAGTTTGCAATTGTTCTTCTATTCTTTTATGCTGCAATTCTTCTTTCAAATGATAAAGATAATTTTCTTTCTTTTTATTTTTTCTCAAATCTCATTAATATATTTATGCATTGGTGGCTGGGAAAACCTAAAGACTATAGGTTCACCTTCTACCTTGGTTTCAATTCCTTCCTCAGAAACCGAAAAATGATAAAGCATATTAGTGAATGTTGTTCCTAATATCACCGACTGGTTTAGACCTTTCACCAGAACAAAAGGGGTTTCAAAGCAAACACCCTGATTAAGTACTGCAGCTTTAGACAATTTGAATTGAATTCCCGTCTTCTGACTATCGACGGCAGTATGTAAAATTTGGGTAGTTTTTTCAAAATACCTAGTAGGTACGACTCCTTCATTTATACAGTTAAGGTCAGCTCTGTATCTATCAGACCTTCTATTGTAAATTTATAAGTTTTTTATTAATCACAATAGTTATCAAGGCATACCATTTCTGGGCTATGACCCTATCAATGCTATTAATGAACTTCATCATATTGAGCTGTTCTCTTTCTAGGGTTTCTTCTTCTACAGGTTTCATTTCTTCCCTAAAGTCTCCCATCAAGTTTTCAAACTCTAATTGTTCCGATTTTTCATTCTCATCTCTTTTAGAGAATGGCCTGTAAAGTTCTAAGACCCTAACCCTGTTTTTCAATTCTCTCAATTCGTCCTTAACATCATGAATTTCACACTGAAGGTCATTAAGAGTAGGTTCTTTCCTATGAGCCTTATCGTTCATCCTGTTTACTATAGTTTTGAAGCTATAGTTTTCAACTGGTTGTCTTACACTTGTTATAGGTTGTTGCGCATTGCTTAGACCTGCCTTGGCTAGTGAAATATAATTTTCTAGCGCTTCTCTCTTCTTCTCAGGATCTTCAATTTTATCAAATAAGTCTACTATCAGACTTTCTTCTCTAGTTAAGACACATATTCCAGATCCTTAAACTGACAAGCGCATTCATTTTCGCTATTTGAACTAGTATCAGTATCAGTTTTAAACAATTCTTCATTTTCAATTTGAGCTAGTTCGTTATCATTATCTTTCTTAGAATCAGAAGAGTTAAGCATTATTTGACAAAGTTGAGCTTTCAATTCTTCGCTAATGCTTAAGCTATTAATCTTTTCTTTCATCTTACAATCAGACTTATAATGTCCTATATTTCCACATCTGTAACATGTTGGGACTAAAGTCTTTTTCTTAGAGGGTTTCTTGGAGGTTTCTCCTTTATAAGGCCTTTTTCTAAAAGTTTTGTAAGGTTTCTTTGGCTTAGACTTAGACTCGTATTTTTCATATTTCTTAGTCTTTCATCCCCCAAATTTCTTTCCCTTTTTATGTGGTTTATGTGAATATGATTTTACTAGTTCAAAACCAAATTGTTCACAAAAGTCTCCTAATTCTTTTCTTCCTAAGGTCTTTTGCTTATTAAGCTGTTTTCTTAATTTCATATCTGTGTAAAGGGCTAATCCTTCTGCGCAGATTTCATAGGACAATTCCCCATAGGTATAAGACCTGTAAGGAATGACACCACCATTTTTCTCTTTGATTCTATTTCTAACCTTTTCAGGAAATAGAAGTGGTAATCCTGAAAGAAATTTCTCTTTTCAAAAGTCAGCATTACAGTCTTGTCTAGTGAATACCTTTGAGTAGAACACATCCTTATACCACCTAAAATGAGACAAGGTTGGACACTTAAGGTTCATTAAGAGTTCTCTAGACCTATCATGCTGTAATTACGTAGTACCTACGAAATGTAGAGTAATCGTATAAACTAGAGAATTTACCGCATCTTCTTGGTAAACGTTTTCATTCTTGATTACTCCAGTTGCTGGATCTTGTATACTCTGCTAACCAATGGTCACCTAAGCGTTCAAGACTTGAGCACTTGCCAAGTCACTTAGGTGGAAATCCCACCATCCTTTCAGTTGGTCGACAAAGCCTACTATGATAGCTTCAGCCACCCTCTTATCTCCATTTCCTTTAATCTTAGAGGCTGTAGCATA
This sequence comes from Prunus avium, assembly GCF_002207925.1. The sequence continues at coordinate 243,096 of NW_018921653.1, read as the reverse complement.
CATCATCATGTGTTTCATCGTGTTAATGATCTGATATTCTGTCAGACCATCAATATTCCATTCAACTATGGAACTTCCGTCATATTGGGCGGAATTCCACATCCCATCTTCCTCAAACTGCAGATCTATCGACGTTGGTCTAGGATAGTAGTTTCTAGTCTTAGCAGTCTGGGTGAATTTTTTATCATTTTTTTCCTCTTTGAACATTGCTTCAAGGTCACTTATTTCTCCTTCAGTGAGAACTAACACTTGAGGACCCTTCCCCTTATCTGATAATTTTTTAGCTAGGACATCTACAAAATCTTTGTCATCTGACAGTGTCCTAACCATTTTAAAATTCTTGCTATCCATGGCAGGAGGTGGTTTAAAGAACACTTGACTCTTATTTTCAGTCCTTTTTATTTCTGAGGGGCTTGGTTCGGATTTTTGTTCCCTTGTAGAAACAGATGTTTCAATTCTGGTGACTTGCTTCCCTAATGATTGTAAAAACAAGTTCGTATAGTTGTTCTGCTGGATGACCGCACCTATATCTTCTCTGTTAGCTATGCGAAAATTATTGGCATTGTCTTCTAAGAAAGTGGTTTCTTTATAGGGAGCGGCTATGAAATCTTTTTGTTTTATTACTATTTCTAGTGGATGTATGGCTTTCACTGACTTCCCATCCTTGGATGTATAAGTCGAAAGCAGGCTTCCTATCATTTCTATATGCTCCTTATATTTAGGAATGTTGTATTTCTTAGCACACCAATCTAACCAGGTGAAAAAGGAACAATTAAATTTTTTTCTCTTTCATGAAGGCGGTATGAGCTTTCCATAGGTGGTCTTGCTTATGTTTTTGAAAGGCTGTTTCAAACCAAATTCTTCTATTAGTGTTTTCACCACTTTGATAATTTCTTTTAATTTTATCATGTTCAATTTCAAAAGATCTTATCATATTTATCTCGAATTCTACAAATGAGAATGTATGTTTGGGTTGAGGCGGATTTCTCCTAAATCCAAGATCTGAAATGGTCTGTTCAAACCTATAGGCTAGCCTCTGTATCTGTTCCTGGATTCTCCTAAGATCTGCTAGAACCATCCTTTCATGGTCTAGGTTTAGGGTTTAGGGTTTAGGGTTTAGGGTTTAGGGGGATAGATCTAGAAAGTGTCAGATCTATCCTAGTTCTCCTAGCGCTGGAGAATTGTATTTCTACTTCTCCGTCAGCAAACTGTGAGATCTGTGTTGGCTCCTGATTCTCAAGGGGTTTCTTTGGGGCTGTTTCAGCCAAAACCCATTTTTCTGGTAGAGTTATCTCACTCTACTTTATCATCTTTGGAACGGCTACATTTGACTTTTCAAGGTTGGTTTGGAACAAGGTGGTTTCGCCCTTACTGTCTAGATCTTTTGCTTTTGGGCAGACAGTGTTCATAACCTTATATGAAACCCTATAAATGATTGCTAGATTTTGGAATCCTGGGTCCATATCATAACCTTGAGTTTGAATATTCAACATTAAAGCTTTTAAGACATTTATATCAGAAAGTGCAACCGAAAAGTTTGGAAAGCAGTTAAAATATATCGGGTCTTCCCTTGAGGTTGACTCGACTATTCCTAACAAAGAATCTGTGAACTTTCTATGTCTTCCATCTCTTACACCTAGCAAGATTGAACTGGGCAATCATGTTATGGTAAGTGGTTGCACTGCTACTTGCACCAAGCCTATGTGCAAATAGTTATATTTCCTATCCAGATACTGGTCGATTTGACGCTGGGTAAATAACTGGAAACTATCATTCTTATCAATGACAGATATCGTTTTTTCAACAATTTTTATCGCATAATTGGATCTGAACTTGAAGGATCCTTTATAGTATATATCAGTTATGGGTACTCTGGGTATATCCCAGTTGCATAACTCCTTCTCTACGTCCCGCATGGTTATTTCTTGAGAGTTATTAACTCTTAGGGTTCCATGGCTAGAACTGTTACTAGAGCTTGCTTCTCCAGAAGAACGGGTAAACAAGATTCTCCTAAGGCTTGCCATTTTAATATTCGGGGTTTTATGCTTTCCTTCTGTTCTTCTCCTAATTCAAGGTTGGTAGTCCCTGCCTAGGTCTCTCAACGCCTCACACCTCTCTAGCAACGGCTAACGAGCCTATCCGACAACTAGACAACTCGATGACTAGTGAGTAAAGGAAACTTGACAGAAAAACCAGAAGATTAGACTTGCAAAACTTAGTTAGAACCTATAACCTAACAACTATATATACCTTGAAAGGAAAAGGAAGGCTGGAATGCCAACATGCATCTATTATTGAATTCGCCTGACCTGATAGTACAGTACCTATTTTGGGAACGTCCAGTGCCACTCAAATAAACTTATTTGAAAGACACTCTTGTAGGGCTCACTCTGTATAATATTGTACTAATCCAAATCGTCTATTTTGTATATATTCATTCAAAGATCATCTTTATAAAAAAAAAAATCACTTGAATCCAATATCATTTGACCACTCAATTGAATTATTGAAATTTTAGTACATTCTTAAAGCACCGGGTTGATCGATTTTGTAAAACACAATTGGATGTCAAAACAGTTTTCAATTTGTCTAATTTTCTACAAAGATGATCTATGAATGTGTACTTGATAGTTTGTATCTTTATATATTCGTTTTCTAAAACGTAACCAAACGATGAGTCACTTATTAAAAAGTATTAAAAAACGTGTAATGCAAAAGTTGTCTTTAAAAATTAACGAGAATGAAAAAGGATAAAATCAGAAGGCATGCATCATGAAGCCTCTGGAACAATAGGGAAAAAGATAGAATCTCCACGTTTCTTCTTGCACATATTAAAGTAAATAATAATAAGATATATCAAGAAGAAAGAAGAAAGAAAGAAAAGCAGAAGGAAAGGAAGAAGCTGGAACCTTCCTTGTTTCTCTAAATTGGTCTAAAGAAAGTTTTTCATTTTCGAATTTTCAAGAACCATGTGCGCACCTCCTAAACTTTCTCTCTCTCCCTCTCTATAAGTTTCATCCCATCCCAGCCCATGCTAAATAAATACATCGCTAACCAGTCCAAACCCGGATAAGCAGACAGCGGCATTAGAACACGATCACTACTATTCACCGGCATCGATCTTTCTTCATCATTAAACCAATAACCCACTCCTCCGAACAAACCATATAAGAGAAATGAGGCAACTCCGCTCTCTTGTCTTAACCTTGAGCTTTCTCCTTGTTTTTCTTTCAGCTGGGTCATCCAATGCGGCCTTGCTGCCATTCGTTGATCGCCGCCCAGAAAGTTTGCTGGTTGATCTCTGGTCGGAGCGCTTCCCAGACCCGTTCCGAGTGCTAGAACAGATCCCATTTGAACTTGACAAAGAAGACGGCGTGGCACTCTCTCCAGCAAGGGTGGACTGGAAAGAAACGCCAGAGGGTCATGTTATAATGTTAGATGTGCCGGGATTAAAGAAGGAAGAGCTGAAAATCGAGGTGGAGGCGAACCGAGTTCTGAGAGTGAGTGGAGAGAGGAAGAGGGAAGAAGAGAAGAAAGGGGATCATTGGCACCGAGTTGAGAGGTCTTACGGAAAATTTTGGAGGCAGTTTAGGCTGCCAGAGAACGTGGATTTGGACTCTGTCAACGCCAAGTTGGAGAATGGGGTTCTCACTTTGACACTGGCCAAGTTATCCCCTGATAAGATCAAAGGTCCTAAGGTGATTAGCATCGGTAGCACTGGAGGACATGAGGACGAACCTGCTCAGCTCAAGGCTAGTGAGGTCAAGCAAGAGCTTTAAATAATTCACTGTTTTGCAACTTTGTGGGATGAGTGAGTCCAAAAAACAAAAAGCAAAAAAAACTTTGTGGGATGAGTAAATGATGATTTCGTATCACTCTGCTTGCTTGCTATTATAAAATAAAGTTTGTAACTGTTTCTTTTTTTCAGATGTTGTTTGAAGTTAATAAAACTCCCTCGTCTGTAAAACTCTTATTGTAAAACTCACTCAATAATCTTGATCCCATGCCATCCATGGTGGGAAATATGCCTCATTATCCTCCTCAATAAAGCGTCCATCTTGGGGCTTTATTTAAGATTCATTTTCATGACAGAAATAAAAATAGGATTTAAAGTTAAGAGCAATTAAAACATCACTGCTATCCTTCACATGTTTCATACTTGAGCTTCACCGATTTTATTTATTCGAAACTGAAGAAGTAATATCTATCTGCATTTAAAATGTTCAGCTCCTTGTAAGGAAATTTTGATCGGCTTGTAAGGAAATGGCTCCTTAATGTGTATATATGTATAAGTAGGAGAATTTTCAAGTTAGAATGTCCCGCATAGCACTACCCCCAAAATGTAGTTCAAATGGCAATCATCGCAATCAAATAGCTATAGATGATCCTTGAAGGAGAACTTAAGATGGTTTCAATCACTGGATTGCAGGCTTGATATTTGATGTTCATAGTTATCTTAAATGAGAACATCCTCACAAGCTTCCTATAAATAGTTATATATACGCATCACACTTTGATGCTTATATGGATGTGGCTTGAACCATGTTCTATCTACTTGCAAAGTTAATTCTGATCAGTAGTTTATTGTGGTTCCAGGTATGAGTGGAGCTAATGACGCATAGAAAAGAAACCCTGGTTTGTGCCATGGTCCCCTGGAATGTCGTAGATGCTAGGATTCTCTTCTAAAATAAAGTCAGGTTCAGGGTGATGTTAGAAAATAATTGTTCAGATATGTGTGTGTCACATTTTGATAACTGTAAACTACTAGGTTTAACTGAAATAAAGGCCACCCTTGACTTTGTAGCTTACCTTGTTAGAGTGAAAAAAGAAAAATAATAACTAGCATAAGTTGCAGTATTGTAAGTTTGATTGATGCCCTCCTTATGTGCACGTAAGGGGGTGTCCTTAATACAACTCAGAAAAGGGTGGTCCAGTATACGAGTTTCTCACCAATGCGAGGCTCAGTAAGGCAAAAACATACTCTGCCATAACCTCATTTCCAGAGAAATGGAGGGCCAATGCAAGTGGTCGGCATATATATATTTCCAGACTTGAAGCTCCACACCAAGTCACTCGGAGTAAGTCATATTGTTGCGCTAAGACACCTAGACCTTTTATATGTAAATGTGGTTATATAGTAGGTAGGAACCAAATAACCTTGCTTGAACTGTTGAACCAAATTTGGGCTTTTAAGCAGAGTTCATGGGTTGGGAAGAAATAAGAGGAGTTTGAGAATTCGAGATCAATTGCAACTTGACTTCAAAATGATAAAACCAACAAGCGTGTCTAGGATTTGGTAGATCTCTTCCGTTCTAGGATGTGATTTGTCAACGGAATAAAATTGGTAAACTTGGTTATCAACCTCAATCCAACTGCAACCTGGGGTTTTATAAGCATTTCGCTCCCTCAACACCTTTCTCACCTTCCGGACGTCATCCCACTTCCCCAACTGCCCATATATATTGGCCAACATGATACCATAACCACCATTATTAGGATCAATTTGAATTAAATTTTTAACTGCAACTTCTGCGAGATCAGTACGACCATAAATCTTACATCCATTAAGCAGAGAACCCCATACAACCTCATCAGGTTCAATTCTCATTCCCCTCACAACTTCCATGGCTTCCTCAAATCGACCTGCTCGACCAAGAAGGTCTATCAAGCATCCATAGTGTTCTATCTGAGGCTCAATCCCGTAACCCCGAGTCATCAAATCAAAATAAGAAATACCTTGCTCTACCAATCCTCCATGAGTACAAGCATTGAATAAGCCAACAAAAGTGACCTCGTCCGGTCTAACATCAGCCCCACACCGTATCATTTCTTCAAACACACCAATTGCATCGTTGCTTTGGCCGTGCAGAGCATAAGAGTTGATCATGGAATTCCAAGATGTCAAGCTTTTTCGTGAGGTCCTGTCAAAAACCCTTCTTGCCACTTTTAAGCTCCCACATTTCCCATACATATCCACTAGAGCATTGGAAACAAATGAATCTGGACCAAGCGCATTTTTGTAAATATAGCTGTGGATCCATTTACCAAGCTGCAGCATGCCAGTGTGACTACAAGCTGAAAGTAAACAAACAGCTGTAACCTGGTTTGGCCTATTTTCTAGATGTTGCCCCCCATGCGCAAGAAGTAACATTCTTTTGAACAGATAAATTGCCTCCGAGAACTGGCCGTTCTGCGTGCACCCAGCAATAACAGCATTCCAAGCAGGGACATCTCTCTCCGGCATTTTCTCAAACAACAAAATAGCACTGCCAATGTCCCCAACTCTAGTGTACCCAGAAATCATAGCCGTCCAGGACACGACATTTTTCTCAGACATTTCATCAAATACCTGTCTTGCTGAGCCAACATCTGAGCGGAACCTTGAGTAGGAATCAACAAGAGCTGTTTGTACAACTGGGTATTGACCAAAACCCGATTTCGTAATGTGCGTGTGCATCAAAGCAGTGCCATGAGACTCAAAAACCTCTGGACAAGATTTCAAGACGTGGGGGTAGATAAACTGGTTGGGTCGAGCGCTTCCCTGACGAAGCATGGATTGGTACAACAGAAAAGCAGAATGGTGGTGGGATTGGGAGGCATAACCGGTGATCATGGCAGCGAAGAGGTACACATTGGGGGAGCTGAGACAGTCGAAGATGAGGCGACCATAGGGAAGGTTGTCAAGAGTGACAAGGCAGAAGCGGACGAGCTTGAAGGCGTAGAGCTGATTTTGGGTGTATCCCAGGGTGATGATAAAGACTTGCAGTTGCTTTACATGGTTGAGGCTTTTGCATTTTGCAAGCAGTTGGTGTAGATTCACCATCTTCTTCCTTACTTTTGTTACTGAGGTTTTCGTCGTTATCGGTTTGAGTTGATAACCAGATGAAATCTGGGTATCTTTTTATTTCGACAGTCCTTGCTTTTACATTTCCTTTTCTGCGAATCACTCTTCCAGAAAAAAACAATCTGCACACATGTCAAATTATAATTAGTAGAAAAATGAGGCAAATATTTTCCTTTTTTAGAAAGTAAGAATGGAAAAGGAAAACCAGATAATGAGGCAAATATTTTCCTTTTTTAAAACAACTTTATCTTATTTTCCATGTACCTTAATTTTCATCCTATCATAAATGTAAGAATAAAAATTTAAAGAAATTTGACAAGCTTCAAAACTTTAAGAAGGAGCTCCTTCTTAAATTTTAAGAAACCAAACTTTTTCCATATTTGTTTGATAAAAAAAATATTTTCCATATTTTATTTTATCAAATTTCCTACGGGACTTTACATTCTTCAACATGCGGAAGACAAAATCCACAAATTCATTTATGAATACATCAGGATGGAGTAGGAGAATGAAACTGAATGGAGTGTTTTTGTGTCGATTAAAAAGTTATATCCGACCAAACCAAACAAAGAAGTAAAAAAGAAGTAGAGAGCAAAGATGGTAGGATCGCATGCGGCACATAGAGTTAGAGAGGCAATCGCGGGGTGGTGTTGGTGCGGCTGATGATATTGTTGGGCGAAGGAAGGGGATTTGTAGGTGAACATGTCAAGTACATGTCAAGTTTTTAACAACGCGAAAGCAGTCAAACTGTCAAAGTTAGCAAATTAGACTCTGGACAGGAAAAAAAGAGAGAGTGTGGATTGTGGATTGTGGATTGATGGATTTGGAAGTTTTTCAGTTTTGGTCAGTTAAGTTTCCTCAATATTTTGTTCCTACAAACACTCCCCACCCACTTTATCTTTTCTTTCTGTGTTGCTTTCGTATGCTTCTTTCTTGGACCTTGGCGCTCTCCTCTCTCCCTCTCTCTTTCTATATCCAAAGTTTCCTCTTTTAGTTTTATTGTTCTCCTCCGTTATTTTACATTTTGGTCATGATTATATAATATAGCATTGGAAATCCCAATCCCAATCCCTTTCCTGTCTCTCTCAAACTCAAACACAAACTCTCACTCTCTTGTCGATTGATCGAATTGAAATCTCTTATCCGTTGGTCCTTTGTATTTGTCTTTTTTAAGTATCAAGTATTTTCTTTTGAAATGTCTGGAATGCTGAGATGGAAGAAGGTGAAGCATATAGCAGAGCTCCAGCAGCGGTTCACTCAGGTATCCCCAATCTCGACACACTTGAACCACCTTCATGTCACGAGCCATCGCCGAAGAGAGTCTCTGATCGGAGTGCAGGAGCGCTACAAGTGGGACCACGGCGGCTCTGGCTCCGGCGGCGATGTTCGCACCCGCAAAATCAGGGCGGAGGCGAATTGCCCCCGCTGCTCCTTCAACCGCATGGATCTCCTCTTCTCCGATCGGCGCTTACCCAACTTATCTCCTCCAGATGATTCCAGCACCAGCACCAGCACCAAGACGACCACCAAGACCACCAAGACCAAGGCTGACGACTCTGAATTTCATCAGTATCAGGCCCTCAATCTCTGCCCCAATTGCAAAACCGCCTACTACTTCCGACCCCACCAGATTGCTCCTCTCCAGGGCACCTTCGTAGAGATTGGGAGACTCACCAACACGACCACCACCTCTTCCAATCGTAACGCCACCAGAACCAACAACTCCGACAACAAGTCCCATTCCAGAAATACCCAAAATACTAATAATAGTAATGGAGGAGGAGGAGGAGGAGGAGGTGGTGGTGGTGGTGGTGGTGGAGATTCGATGCCTAATATTAACAGTAATGGGCTGAGGGTGTCTTTCTGGGACACTTTGAGGTCATATGCGAATGGGGCGGACCCACCAGACAACTGGCCTCCTCCTCCTCCTCCTCCTCCTCCTCCAGGCAATGGGCTGGCCGTGCATACTCCTCCGGGGCCTCCTTTTGCCCCTGGAGTCAATGTCATTCGTGCTTCTGGGCCCCCTGGAGATGCTGGGGAAGACAACAAGAATGCCTGGGGCGGTTCCAATATGGGAAAAGATTTGCCCACGCCCAAGGAGATCTGCAAGGGTCTTGACAAGTTCGTTATTGGCCAACAAAGAGCCAAAAAGGTTCCCAATCTCTTTTTTCCTCTGCATTTTCGTTCAATGCTTTATTCCATGGCCCTTTAAAACTTATTCTGTGGATGATTTTTGCATCTCTGTTGGGCAGGTGCTTTCTGTGGCTGTTTATAACCACTACAAAAGAATATATCATGCCTCCTTGCAGAAAGGGTTGGTTTTCAGCTGACTTTCATTTTTATTTTCAGTTTATTGTCTGACCTCTCACTCTAACTGAACTAAAATTCATGCTCCTAGCTCTTTACTCAGACTTTTTTCCCCTCTTAGTCATAATAATACTTTTGTAAGCTGTCAGAGGATGTGGTCCTATATGTTCTATCGTTTCTGTGTATCTATTTAATAGAACTGAACCAGTGGAGTTGTATACTAGGTCAGGAGGAGAATCAGGTATTCCAAGCACAATAGATGATGAGGATAAAGTGGAGCTAGAAAAGAGCAATGTGCTCTTGATGGGCCCAACTGGCTCAGGTATGATTTCTTCTGAAGCGCAGGGAGAAAAACTGGTGCTCTCCACTTCTTTATGTTCTTAGACTGAGACTAATCATCTAAATTGATACTGGGCTATCTGGAAGTTGAAGTAAGAAGAAACTTAAAATGTTAACCTGCCCTTCTAACTGTAGTATTGTAATGTAAAACAGGGAAGACGTTGCTTGCAAAAACACTAGCTCGTTTTGTGAATGTGCCATTTGTGATTGCTGATGCAACAACTTTAACACAAGTAAGTTTGTTTTTTAGTTATTTATCTACAACTATTATGAACTCTAAATACTCGAGCATAAGGATTGAATACAATATCTGTTATTTGGGCCAAGGTTAGTTTTGGCATGCTTGGTATCTTTTACTAACTGCAAACTGATTGCAATCGAATTTTGAGAGTCGGCATGTAGTATTGAAATTCACTTTCTCCAGCTTTAATTTAATCATTTACATCCAGCATTCTTTAGGCTGGATATATCTTTATCTATTACTGGGGAACTGAAAGAGGCAAATACTGCTATTTTGCAGGCTGGTTATGTTGGAGAGGATGTTGAATCAATATTGTACAAACTACTGATGGTATGGTATGCCGTATTTGCATTTATCTGACTTACAGTCCAAGTGACATTCAAATTGTTGCTTCTTATCCTTGCAGTAATATGTCTATCTTTTCCCATCTTTCTGGGGGGAATGTGCATGCATTTCTGTGTATTCTGAACACTTAATCATCTTTGAAATGGTATCACTACTCTTCTTTAGTTGTGATGTGAGAGTGCATGGGTATAGCCTTTTCCCCCCCTCTTTCCTCCCAACCTTCGCTTGTTAATTGTGTATGGTTGATCATATGAACTGATGAGAAGGGACATTGCTGAGGACAATGTCTATGACTTCATGGTTATTTCCATCAAATGAATAGGTCAAATCAAATTTGTATGGGCAATAAAACCTATAGGAGCTGGACAATAATAAGTTCTGGCTTGGATCCTTTATCCACATGACCATGTACTGTTCTGATTTGATTTGGGTGGTCCAGTTATAGTGAATCTTTAAATAGCAATGCAAATTTCTGCTGCGTCAACAACATCTTAGTCATTGACAAAACTTCTGCTAGTTTATGTTCTTGATTTCAAGCTTCAATTAGTCTTTTAACATTGTGCTTGCACTTCCATTCATATCAGTGAACTCACATAGTTGATCTTGTAAATAGGCAGCTGAGTTCAATGTACAAGCAGCTCAACAAGGGATTGTTTACATTGATGAAGTTGACAAGATAACCAAGAAGGTGCTGTATTTTTCTTTTCTTATTTCATTTTTTGATATAATTTGTAGGTATAGTCAGTCTTAGTTTCTTTAGTGTTGGTTTTCAGGCTGAGAGTTTAAACATTAGCAGAGATGTTTCTGGAGAGGGTGTTCAGCAGGCTTTATTGAAAATGCTCGAAGGAACTGTGAGTCAGTTCTACACTGCAGTGTTGCTCATCAGTTTATTTATTTATATATATAACCTTTTGAAAATGTTTTCTTCTCTGGATGCACGGAAACAAATCAAATGTTGGCTGTGGCTTTCTCTACTCAGTACTTCACTTTTAGTGTCTTTTAAATTCATAAACATATGCAAGTCACTTTTTATGTATTTTCAACTTAATACAAGCAACTCTGATGTAGGAACACTGGTCACTGGGTGGAAAAAGAGAGAAGCAAACTAGAATAAAAGTTATAGAAATTGTTAAAATCTCACAAGGACAACGTGAAATAAAATAATAATTAGACCCTAATATCGAAGCCACCAATTAACTATACATTCTTAATTCTAATATAATAGAACTAACTTAAATAGGCATACTTTCTAAACTTCCTGCTGCACCTAAAATAAATATATTTTCCTTCTTCCATCTCAATATTTTTTCCTGGCGGGAGAAAACTGGACTTCGAGTCTTGTAATGTTGAAGCATCATGAAACTTGGAACTTCAATGAACTTATCTTCTAAATGAGAGGAGTAGCAAGAATTGCAACAGATCTTCAAACGTGGAACTGTTGTAAAGTAGTCTCAGCAACAAATATTAGCCACAAAATTAATTGAAGAGGAATAAAGAAATCAATGCTTTGATTTCTTGAATGGCTGTCTTTTATCAAAAGTAGCTACAATGTTAGAAAATCTTACAGTCTAGAATCTATATAAACCAGTGTTTCTTCTCATTTTTAATGCAGTACACAAGCTCTTTCCTTCTTTTCTCTTAATTTTCTTTTAACACAGCATGGCATTTGTTTCCTCAGAATTTCTGGTTCTTCATTATGGGTTTGAAGACAGGATTCTCTTTTAATGGGAGAAAACAAGAGAGAATTCTGGCTCCACACTTCTGGATTCTCATCTTTGGCAGTAGTTGCCGTTGTTCTTCCATAGTTGTTTCCAGTGCCTCTGAGATCTTACTTTTTACATTTTTTTATTATCCATTTTAAGAAATACTTAATTTAGCATTTCCCATTTTATAAGGTGTAGAATGAGATGAATTGAGACCAATAAAATCACACAAGGGTGTTAGGCTGTAGTTTGTTGGCCTATTCACCAACAGTTTTAAACTTTTGGAGTCCAGTGTATGTCTAACATCCCCCACTGTTTAAAATCTTTGCTTAACCCCTAGCAATACCAGTAGTCACTTTCTTCCCAAATAAATTCCCTGGGAAGTTGGGAGGTTTTCTTTCAAATCTAAAGGTGATCAACAACATTTCCATGAAGTGGGTACACCTATCGGGAGCAGGATATTAATTAATGTTTCTTCAAATCTGCATTACAGTTTAAGTTTACAGGATGTTTTCAATTTATCAGCGTTGGTTAATGTGCCTTTAGACTGAGCTGACTTAAGGCTATCTGTGGAACAAAAATTTGAAGAATCTTTACATGATATGACATTATGATTAAGGATTGTAAACAGAATACTCAAAAGAAATGAGAAAGTAAATATATATATATATAATGTATATATAAAATATGACACAGGCCAGAAGAGAAAATGCCCATATGTAATATTTGGTGGTCCTCCCATTTGCATAATTTCGTATTATCTTCCTTGGCACCGCTGTAAGACAAATTTAAGAATTTAATTATTGAAAAAATATCTGAAGTCACAATAATAATAGTTCAGGAGTCTAATCTGGTCCAAATCAAATTTAAATATTGTTCCGTTTTTTGCTTTTTATTTTATTTTATTGGGATGATCGGTCTTAGAAGCACGCTTTTTTTATGAGCCTCTCCTTTAGTCACATCACTTGTTATAAACTCACATGTACTAAATTCTTTTTGTGTATCACATTAGATGCACTTCTATTTATAATGAACTTGCATAGCGCCATAAAATCAGAGCTATAAAATTATAAGCATAGTTTCTTATGTTAACTGAAGAGTAATATTTTTCTTCGTGTTTAGATAGTGAATGTTCCTGAGAAGGGTGCAAGGAAGCACCCTCGGGGTGATAACATACAGGTATGGTGTTTCTAAATTTCTGATGTATTATTGTACTCACAAATATGTTCATATCATCTTGATTATCCCACTTTTAGAACCTTAGGTTTTGTTTATTTTATTTAGTATTGAGCATATTCATGTATGTTTACTGAATATATATATATATATATATCCTGATTGACAATGTGTCTAGCTTGAAATATATGTTATATTTGTTTTATGAAAGCAATTATTTTTTTTAAAGCTGTAGCAGACTTTTTATTTATATTCACTTAATTAATAGTTAAGTAAGAAACCTTAAGACGATGGGCAAAAAGTCCATCTAAGCACAAACAATCAGAAAGCTTCAGGAGTGGGATCGCACTTTGAGGCCTAGTTTATTACTTTAGATTGTACAGTCATGTTCAAGGGTTTTGGTTGATGTCCAAAACATGAGAGCTGACTCCTAAATTATAAGGCTAAGCGGGTGACAGAAAAAAACATAGGAGCCCAAGCCACCCTTGAGCGGATGAAAGTGCCCGCTCTAGCGGCCAAGGATTCCAGCTGAGAGGGAGAACGGAATGAATCCTGCAGTATTCATTCCGTTCAAGCTGTACCCTATGCGAGCTGAAAATAAACACGAGGCAGATTGTCTTTCCAAGAGGGAGTCTTACTGACTGAGTCGAGGTTTGTCTCCCTCTTGGAAAGACAATCGGCCTTCATCCATTTAATTTCGTAGTCACATTTTCCAACAAAACACTTAATGCACACGAATTAGCCCAAATGGGAAGGCCTTCGGAGTTTATAGGTCATCTCTTGTCTCATAACACATTCCCCTAGCCAAGGACTCTATTATCTTTTCCTGCACATTGATGCCCACCGACACCTTTTAGGTACATTTGTTGTCAACCTTGGATTAATCCAAAACGTTATTTCTTGAGAGACTTTGTATGCCTTTTTTTTTTTTTTTTTTTTTTCTGGTAATAAAAAAATTCAGATTATAGAGTACCTCTTGGGTCTCTTTGCCCTAGAATCAGTGTTCCAGCTTCGATCACTATTGCTTTCCTCTCTCTGTCTCTTCTGTTTATTTCTGGAAGTTTATTTTGTACTGTGGTTTTGTACTGCTTCAGTGATCTGATAGCAGCTTAATGTTCTTGTCATACACCATCCTTTGAGGTCATTTTACAAAAGGAAAAATCTGCTATTAAAATTTTCCTTAAAAGGTGTGCGGGCAATGGGACAAGGGGTGCTCTTACTTTATTAGCAAAGTATTACGGATTTAGACATATGCACAAATATTCCTATTTTTCACTTTTATGGTCTCGTATTCTTAAAATTCATGTAAATGATCTGCAGATAGATACAAAAGATATTCTTTTTATTTGTGGTGGAGCATTTATTGATCTTGAAAAAACCATTTCAGAAAGGTAATGCTTATTCATTTTCCCTCGCAGAGTTCATTTGCCAAATGTTTCTTTCCCCTCTTCTTCTTTTGTCCCCTTCTCTCCCTCTCTCTATCAAATTTTTTGGGAAAAAAAAAAAAGAATCTGCTATGAAACTGTATAATTTTGACCAGACGACAAGATTCTTCTATCGGTTTCGGTGCTCCTGTTCGTGCCAACATGAGAGCTGGTGGTGTGACCGATGCAGTGGTGACATCATCTTTACTTGAATCGGTATGAATCAGGACCTTTCAAAGTGAAAGTCGTTGTTCACCATTTTCTTATTTCATTTATATTTTTTTTTCTGGAGCAGAAATATATCTGCTTGATAAAAAGTAAATTCTTTTTCACATTATCTTTTAGCATATCCACAATTAACAACACCCCCACCCTCCCAAAAGAAGATTAAAGAATGAAAACTGAAAGAAGCAAATTAAGCCAAAGTAGTTCCTTAAAATGGGTCTGAAAGCTGCTATTTTTGTTTTCCAGGTTGAAAGTTCCGATCTCATTGCATATGGACTTATACCAGAGTTTATTGGACGTTTTCCAATATTAGTTAGTTTAACGGCCTTAACTGAGGACCAACTTGTTCAGGTAACACATAAATGCACTTGTATTTGGAATCAGCGTCCTGCTGGTGCTTGGGCTGGTGTTCCTTCTGTTTAGTTATTTTTGGGCAGGCGGAGCTTGAAATTATGAGGATCCCAAATTTTATGCTGTGCAGAATTACGTATTTGAATTTCTTCACAGAACTTTTCTTTTACAGGTCCTCACGGAACCAAAAAATGCTCTTGGCAAGCAGTACAAGAAATTATTTACAATGAATAACGTAAGCATTTTGTTTTATATTCTGGGTCCCCTCCTCTCTCTCTCTTTCTCTCTCATGCAACTAGAGTTAAGCTTCTGTATGATGAGAGCTTGTACCCATTTCAGGTGAAGCTACATTTTGAGGAGAAGGCACTGAGACTTATTGCAAAGAAGGCGATGGCTAAGAATACTGGTGCCAGGGGTTTAAGAGCACTTTTGGAAAGCATTCTAACTGAAGCCATGTATGAGGTATGCAAGAATCTATTGCTTAGATGGATGAAAGAAACTTCTAACGTGGAAATGTTTTCTTTATTTATTTTTTCACAAGCATGGAAATGTTTTCAAATACATAATCTGTTTTGATGTGCTTATGTCTCAGATTCCAGATGTTAAGACAGGAATTGATAGAATAGATGCTGTAGTGGTTGATGAAGAGTCAGTGGGTTCGGTAAATACCCCTGGATGTGGAGGCAAGCTTGTTCGAGGGGATGGTGCATTGGAAAGATACTTGAGTGAAATCAAGTCGAAGCAGTCAGTGGTATGATTCCACAAATGATTACATATGCATCTGCCCTTTCTGGTTCTAGGATCCATTACTTATTTCCAATATACCCCCAGGCAATTTGGCTTGTGGGACCCACCTGTGCAGTTTTTGTGGGGAATCATCAATTTTTCTTTTTCTTTTCTCACGAAAAATTGGATGGTTTCATTGCAAAAACGATGACATGTATTGAACACTGATTGTTTATTACAAAAAAGGGGTGTGGTCTTTTAATGTTCTTGTTAGAGTTTAAAAGAGTATCATAATCAAATTCAATCAACCTATGCAGGAAAATGTAGAGGCGGCTGAAGGGGAAGCAGAGGGTGAATCAGAACAATCGTCCAGAGCTATGAGCATGTAACACTTACAGCACCGTAGTTGTTATAATCTGTAAAATTTATGCCCTTGTTATTTGTAAAAAAATAAAAGTCATAGCCTGGTGTAATTGCCCCCTTATAAAACAGTATAGCTTCTGTTCACATTAACAGGAAAAGAAGAAGGCCAAAGTATAGCATTACTAATTTATTCAAAACATTGTACAAAACTCATGTTGCATTGGATTAATGGGTTTCAGTTTTATACAGATTGGTAGCCTCATCATTCTTCAGGCTTTTAAGAAGGGAGATTCACTATTATATCCAATATAAGGACTCAAATTATTTTATTTTATTTTTATAAAAAAAAAAACCCCCTACATGAAATGGACTTTAGAAACACACTCAAAGTTCATTACAAAATAACGAGGTTTCGAACTTGCTATAAATTACAAACTTACCATCGATTTCTTAAAACAAATTCAACTCTAAAACCTCATTAAAAAAACTTCAAAATACTTAATAGGGTATCAAAGTAATTTAATAATTAAAATTAAATTCAATATGGCCAGCTATCATTTTTAGAGTTTTTTTTCTGGGTTTGTTTAAAAATCCGTATAATCAAAGGCGGACCTAAGCCTAGGCTGGAGTGGGCTCCAGCCTAGGGGAACATTTATAAAATATTAAATATGGTCTTATTATTATAGGTTTCTTCTTACCCAAATAAATATTAGCCCATTGCACTAAAAATATAGCCCATACGTGCATTGTTTTTTTATTTATTAATAAATTAATAATAGCCCAATCTAAGTAAAGTAAATAATAGCTTAGTCCCACTCCTGAAGCATATAAGAAATTATAAACGTCAATCCAATCCAAACCTATATAAATTTGATTAGAAGCAGAACTCACGCTACGGCTTTACCAACTTGAGCTATTGTAATCTTACTGATATTGGGCTACACCCACGTAGAGCAAACATCAAAAAATTTCTTCTAGCCACCAAAAACGCCATATTTGAACCTTGAGAGCCTAGAGGAAATAGCTCTCCTCCTCTAAAAATTTGTACCAACCTATCTTGAGTGGGTTCTTCAATCTTGGTAAGTTTATATATATATTCAATATCTAATTTTAATTGTTGTTGTTAAGTTTTTATGATTTAGGGTTTGAGTGAAAAATTTTGGAGATTGTTGATATATGTTTTATTTTTGCAACTTGAATTATTAATTAGCATATATGATTTTTGGTGTCTAGTATTTTTGGGAAATCAACTTATTGTGTTCTTGTTGATGAAGCAAAAGATTTCTCTAATAGAGAGCAAATGACCATTGTTTTAAGATTTGTTGATAAGGATGGTTTTGTACAAGAACGTTTTTTAGATTGTTTGGTATTTATTTATATTTTGTACTTCTTTGTGTTATATTTGCTTGTAATATGGCTTTGTTTGATTTGTAAAATTTTATTTACATTTTTGTTCAAGAGAAAAAAGGCTTATAATATATCTCCTCTGTAAAAAAAAAACTTAGCCTACCCCTAAAAAAATTCATGGATCCGCCATTGTGTATAACGACAGTCAAGTTTCTTTGCAAGATATCAGGAAGCTAAGGATAAGTTTCCTGAAAGACAAAGGACCAAATAGGAACAACATAAATGTGATATGTTACATTTGTTGGTACATAATATTTTAATGTGGACATCTAGTTAAATTATTAAAATTGGAATTACTGTAAAAGAGAACACAATGGTTTGATGAAAGGCTGCAGTTATTCACATTATTTAATGGTGACCTAACTGAGGTTTGAGGTTGCTCTCAAAGCAACAAATTTGGGATCATTATTTATTATCCTTAAAAGAAACATATAAACTGGATTTAAGAAACGGAACAAAGAAATTATCCAAAAATATGGTAATTAACGGACAACCACCAGATAATAAACAAGGCCAGTGTGATGCTAAACCAAAGAGGAAATGAAAACATCTTTTTGGATTTGGACTTGGAAATGAGTTCAAGAGCAGCAGACTGGGTTGGAAGAGCTGGAATTGCACCCTTCTGAGTGGTACAGATTGCTCCACAAGCATTTGCAAAATACAGAGCCTCCTTCAATTTTGTTTCATCCTAGGTAGTTAATTAAAGTTAAGGTTAGGCCAATTACAACCCTGAAATACAAGTTTAAAAAAACATGTCTAATTAATTTGGGACTGAACTTACCTCAAATATGGACATATCTTTGGCCATGGAAACCAAAAATGAGCCAACAAAAGCATCACCAGCACCAGTTGTGTCGACAGTTTTAACAGAGAAGCCAGGCACCTTTCCTTTAAATTTCTGTATCACATTTACATGCATCTATTATCAGGAAGCAAATTAAAGAAACAAATCAAAACAAGTACAACCATGTACCCTCAGTATTAAGTACTCATGAGTCATCATTTTGACATATTAGAGTCATCAAATTTGCTCACCGAAGATATACGTGCGAGCATCTTACAGTTATTAACTAGTAGTACTCATGTTAAACGAAGTGGGCACACTGATTTAGTATATGTAGAAAAGGGGAAAAAAAAGTGTATATACATGTATAGAGACGTTCAAGTGCAATGTGACCACAAGCAAGGTTGGTCCTAAGATTTTGAGAGACCTATGCAAAACTTAAACTGGAGCTCTCACATAATCTAATATGAAAATACTAATAAATAAATAATATTTACCATGAATGTCATAAAACAATTTTTTTTTCATAACTAAAATTCATCATCAATTAGCATGTAATAACAATCACAAATCAAATTCATAAATTTTTTACTATTTTCATTTGATAAAGTTAAATATTAGTATGTTCGGTAACAAAAAATAAGAGTTCAAGAGAAAGAAGAAGGCATGAATTTTTATTTTTATTTTTGTTTTGTTTTGAGTGGAAGAAATTACTTTTTTTTTGGTTGGGTGTGATATATAATGTTGTTAGTTTAGTTGGATTGTTTCCTTTTGTTTTGTTTTGTTTTTTTTTTTCATGTGCTTCTATTTTTAACTAATTTAAATTTTGTTGTTATAATGAAAAAAGAATAAAAATATGAATAGAATGATATCAACGAGACTCAAACTTAAGCCTTGTATCAAGGGATATGCGCTAAAAACAAGCTCCACCAATACACTTTGTTTCATTATATGCTGTATGATAGAGTATATATAGTTTTTATAATATTAAAATATATAATAAAAAGTAAAAAAAATTTGAGGACCCTCAAAAATCGGAGGCCCTATGCTTAGGGCCACCCCTGACCACAAGGGGTTGCTCTGGATAATAATTACGCACGCACCTTATGGCATGTTTACTAATCCGGAATTGGAATTCTCATCTGGAATTGAATTCCGCCTATGGAGAATTCCTGCGTTTACTTCACATTAAGGAATTGAAAAGTAAGCGGGGCCCACACAAAATTAGGAATTGAATTCTTGATTTTGGAGGAATTCAATTCCGGAATTGGAGGTGGTATTCTAATTCCTGGAGAATTCACCCATTAGGAATTCATCTTTTTTACCCATTATATCCTCACACAATTTTCAAAATTCCAAATATGCCATCTACTTTAACCAAAAAATGTGGACATTTTAGTAATTAGTACCACTCCTACCCCAATTCCATATGATTTAGTAAACAACTTCAATAGGAATTCGGAATCTAACTCCCCTCAATCCATATGGTTTAGTAAACAACTTCATTAGGAATCCGGAATCTAATTATCCTCAATCCAACTCCTCCTCAATTCAATTCATCCTCAATTCAATTCCCCCTAATTCAATTCCGGATTAGTAAACATGCCATTAGTGTAATATCTGCAGCCCTTCTCACCATCAGTGACCACAAGCAGTTTGAGGTTGTCATGCCAATAGGGACAGAACCACATCTTCTTTTTCTGCATCTCCTTGCGTCAGGAATTGCACCTCGTCGTCGCTCACCTATATAATTACACATGCATTCAACAATCATCAATCATAATAATATGATATCTATAATTAATCATCTTTGGTTTAGGATCATCAATTACTCTTAGAATTCTTTATCTAAAAATAGCATTAAATAGAATAATTAATTCAATAAAAAAGATTTGCAGCAATGCGTAATTAAGAAGTCAAGAATACTATAAACTTTAATCCAATTTTGACATCAAATTAAACAGTCCTGCAGCTAAAATTGAGTGCCACCATGGACGATCTAATTAAGAAGGAAGTCATAAAATTAAATAAATATTTGTTTTGGGGGGATTGGATGCGTATATCTAATTGATCAGGAAGATGAGCAAGTAAATTGTATTTTATATTAATATACAAAAAAGAGAGAGTATAAATAATAAACCTTGATGAAATCAGCCTGATTCCATATGCTCTTGATCCCCTCCCTAGCAGCATCAGCAGAGGGCCAGAGAGGCAGCCTAACATTGGGATCATAGGAAAGCATAATACCGGCATCCTTATCGGCTTTCATGGCTGCCATATGAGCCGATCTGCATGGCTCGGAGATGAGGCTAATGGATCCGTAGTGGAATATCTTAGCTTGCTTAATAAGAGGCATGTTTAGCTCTGAATCCTTTAGCAACATGTCAGCACTAGGGTTCCTGTAGAACATGAACTCTCTTTCACCGTCCTTCCTTAAGGTCACAAACGCCAATGCCGTTCTAGCATGCGTATCCACGCACACTCCCTCAGCGTTCACCCCATTCTTCTTCAATATGTTGATCAGCATGTGCCCGAACTCGTCATCTCCAACCTGCACATGCACAACTCCTTAATCACTACGTAAAACTTATTATAATAATAATTGATTTCTTAATCAAAACCGGCAAGCAATAGATCTATTACTACAAGAGAGAAAAAAGGGAGAGCGACAGAGAGATTGATCGATCTATATCTAACCATTCCAATGAAAGCCGATTTACCACCAAGCTTGGTGATGGCACAAGGCACATTGGCAGGTGCACCACCGGGGGCTTTGAGGAAGCCCGTGGACTCAGCCAGCGAAACTCCTGCAGTGTCGGGCACAAAGTCGATGAGCATCTCTCCCAAAGCTACAATCAATGGGGTCCCTGAATTCGCCATTCTCTTCTTCTTCTTCTTTTATTCTTCTCAACAAGATATCTTTCTTTCTTTCTGTATATATAAAGAAACTAATTGAATGTTTCTTTCTTTCTGTATGTAAAAGCTACAATCGAATATTTTCTTCTCTGGATGCACGGAAACTAATCGAATATTTCTTTCTTTCTGTATGTAAAAGCTACAATCGAATGTTTTCTTCTCTGGCTGTGGTTTTCTGTACTCAGTACTTCACTTTCAGTTTCTTTTAAATTCATGAACAGATGCAAGTCGCTTTTATGTTTTTTCACTTTAATACAATGTTAGCCTAGAATCTATATAAACCAGTGCTGGCCCATTCCGCAACAGTTTTAAACTTTTGGGGTCCAATGTATGTCTAACATCCCCCACTGTTTAAAATCTTTGCTTAACCCACAGCAATACCAGTAGTCACTTTCTTCTCAAATAAATTTTCTGGGAAGTTGGGAGCTGTTCAACAACATTTCCATGAAGTGGGTACACCTCTTAGTGAATCGGGAGCAGGATATTCATTCATTAATGTTTCTTCAAATTTGCAAAACAGTTGAAGTATGCAGGATGTTTTCAATTTATCAGAGTTGGTTAATGTGCCTTTATACTGAGCTGACTTAAGGCTATGTGGAACAAAAATTTGAAGAATCTTTGCATGATATGACATTATGTTTAAGGATTGTAAAGAGAATACTCAAAAGAAATGAGATATTTACAACGTACATAAAAATGTGACACGGGCCAGAAGATCTTCCTTGGCATCTCTATAAGATAAGAGAATTTAATTATTGAAAAAAGTCTGAATAGGGTTAGGGTTTTAGAAAATCTCACCTCGTGATTGTTACTGAGCATTCAACTTCAAAGCATAGGGTTAGAGGTCGAAGAATACAGTAGCGAATGAGGAGCCCTTAGACCATAGTATATGTTAGGGCTTTTGATATATTGGTGCGCTCTTGAATCTTCCAGTAGGAGAGAAGCCAGGTATTGTGAAAGAGGGAGATGGAGAAAGAAGTAAGAGAGAGAGTGATGGGAATCGGGGTTTGGACATAGGTCACAAATAACACACACGAGCATCGAAATCTAGGGCTAGTGCAAACTCATATCGTAGTAAATTCATGCCACAAATAAACAAGTAGAAATTGTTTACTAGGCTTATTGGCCTTTTTCACTCTTTGTTGGCTTATTGGCCTTCTCTCTCTTTTTCTTACTTGAGTACATAATTGGGCTGCTAACACTACACCAGAACACATCTATTACGGCGCACAAAGTACGTGGTGAATTATCATGCACGACGCGAAACATGCAAGCAGTAAAAGCCCCCGTCGTAAATAGTATTCCTCAATCACGGCGTGTAGAATTCTCGATACTTGCACGCCTGTGACAAGTGTCCTACGCGCACAGACTAACCCACTAAGAGTCTACGAAACATCCCGTCAAGGGTACTCGGGTTCCAACATATCCAAACCATATCCACAGTTTCCAAGTATTCATCAATTCCAAAATCAGTAACCAAGGAAGCCCACATGCCGGAAAATCTAACACCACGTCTGGGTATAGTGAATAGGAAAGGTACATATGATGGTGAGATTTATAACCCTTATATAAATATTATAAGGCTTTTCATCACAAATGGTCCTTGACGTTTATGAAATTATCACGAATGGTCCTTGAGGTTTTTTTGTGACACTAATAGTCCTTAACGTTTGGACTTTTTATCACAAATGGTCCTTGCTGTCAAAAATTCTGTTAAGTGTATGATGTGGAAGATAAGTGGAGCCCACATGTACAATCACATCGTGACATGTGGATTAAATAAATAAATAAATATTTTTTTTTATGAAAATCCATTAAAAAACCATTTAGCCTCTCTCTCTCTCTCTCTCTCTCTCTCTCTCTCTCTCTCTCTCTCTCTCTCTCTCTCTCTCTCTCTCTCTCTCTCTCTCTCTCTCTCTCTCTCTCTCTCTCTCTCTCTCTCTCTCTCTCTCTCTCTCTCTCTCTCTCTCTCTCTCTCTCTCTCTCTCTCTCTCTCTCTCTCTCTCTCTCTCTCTCTCTCTCTCTCTCTCTCTCTCTCTCTCTCTCTCTCTCTCTCTCTCTCTCTCTCTCTCTCTCTCTCTCTCTCTCTCTCTCTCTCTCTCTCTCTCTCTCTCTCTCTCTCTCTCTCTCTCTCTCTCTCTCTCTCTCTCTCTCTCTCTCTCTCTCTCTCTCTCTCTCTCTCTCTCTCTCTCTCTCTCTCTCTCTCTCTCTCTCTCTCTCTCTCTCTCTCTCTCTCTCTCTCTCTCTCTCTCTCTCTCTCTCTCTCTCTCTCTCTCTCTCTCTCTCTCTCTCTCTCTCTCTCTCTCTCTCTCTCTCTCTCTCTCTCTCTCTCTCTCTCTCTCTCTCTCTCTCTCTCTCTCTCTCTCTCTCTCTCTCTCTCTCTCTCTCTCTCTCTCTCTCTCTCTCTCTCTCTCTCTCTCTCTCTCTCTACTCTCTAAATGGTTTTTTTAATGGATTTTCATAATAAAAAAATATTTCTTTATTTATTTAATCCACATGTCACGATGTGATTGTACATGTGGGCTCCACTTATCTTCCACATCATACACTTAAC
>NW_018921653.1:161246-212364 GCF_002207925.1 Prunus avium | reverse complement strand
GCTATACTATTAAAATATTCGTATATTTTAAAGGTATAGCCGCACGGCTGTACGGTTAAAATATTCGTATATATCGAAAGTGTATAACCGCGCGGCTATACCTTTTAATATGAATATATTTTAACTGTATAGCCGCGCTGTTGCACTGTTAAAATATTCGTACATTTTAAAGAGTATATCCGCGCTGCTATACTATTAAAATATTCGTATATTTTAAAGGTATAGCCGCTCGGTTGTACAGTTAAAATATTCGTATATATTCAAAGTGTATAGCCGCTCGGCGATACTATTAAAATATTTGGAAGTAAATTTTCAGGAAATAGAATCACCTTCCTAAATCAGTCACCACCACATCTCCCATTTCCGAGGATGGCAACTACAAAATATCACTACCGTTTCCGCTAATAGGTAAAACATACATCAACCGCTTACAGAAATCCATACATAACAGCTATCAGAGAAGCACCACCTAACTCCTCTTATCTCCATCACAGAAAGCCTCTTCGTAATCTCAGCACTATATCCATACCCCAAATCCCAATTCACAGCCTCACATCAAAACCACCCCGCCGCTTCCATATCCGAAACGAGGCTGTTGAAAAGTGGGTTGGGCCTTTTGGTTCGGCATTTCCAGGTGGTTGTTGTAGTTGGTGGAGTTTAAGTGAGCATGATAAGGAAGAGCAAAGCTGCACGGCGGCGAAGCCCATTACGCTACTGCACGCTCTTCGTCGAATGTGGGATTTGGTGGAGAGTCATGGATCAAGATGGGTTATCTTTGTCGCGTTTACTTCTTTGATCATTGCTGCGGTGCGTTTTAATTCTTTGCCTGCAATAATTGAACTTGCTTTGGATATTGGTTGGGGTGTTTGTCAGTGTTTAATATACATCACTGCATAGTTTGTATGAGCAAATTAGCAACTTTGAGATTGAGAAGTAAGCATTTGTCGTTGTTAAATTAGACACATTTTATTAGGTGTGTAAATTGTAATGTTTTTATATTTTCATGTTGCAGCTTTCAGAGATTTCTATTCCAAGTATATTGTCGGAATCCATATTTGCTGCTCAGAGTAGTGATGCTGTGGTTTTCTCTAGGAACTCAAAAATTTTAGCTTTTTTGTGTATCACTTCAGGGATATGCAGGTCAGTCCTTATATTCACTTTGATTGCAGAATCTGAAAACGTTCTTTTCTTTGTTTGTACTAGAGTTGGTTGTTTTGTGATATGATGTGATTATTTACTATGTTTCATTTGAATTTCAGCGGCTTGCGAAGTGGTTGTTTTGGGATTGCAAACATTATTTTGGTGAGTGGTTCTCTCATTCCTTCCCAATAATAAAGAAAGAAAGAAAAAACTTGAAATCCAATAGCAACGAGACCTCTACACGATTGTTAAATCCCTGTAGTGTTCTTTTTAAATAAAATAATAAAGATTTGTACATTTGTGCTTTCTCTGTTTGAAAGCATGGTTTTATTTATTTATTTATTTCCGGGATTGTTATCTAATTTCTTTGTACACCATCTGCTGCTCAAAACATCATACTGCAGATGAAGTGTCTCAGGGAAACTCTTTATTCAGTTCTTCTTTTCCAGGTTTGTGTTTCATTTAGCAATTGGAACAACTGGGTGCCAATTGTCAACAAATTTATTTAAAGCAATGTTGACTTGCTTGATCTTCGTTTTTATTCAATTCTGTACTCTATTTTGGTGTCATCTTTGATGTAGGATATATCCTTTTTCGACAGAGAAGCAGTTGGTGATTTGACGAGCAGACTTGGGGCCGATTGTCAACGATTATCTCTTGTTATTGCGAATGATATGAGTTTGATCTTACGCAATGTTCTTCAGGTTGTGGTTCTTACCCTTCCCCTTCCCCAAATGTGCATTTGATTTTTTTGATAGTCTAGTCTAAGTTACAGTTTTTCTGTATTCAGGGGATAGGTGCACTGATCAATTTGCTGATATTATCTCGGCCTCTCGCATTATCAACATTGTTTATCTGCTGTGTGTTATCTATGATTTTTCTTCTTTATGGACAGTAAGCTTCTTTACCTTCTTTCTACTTTATATCTGATTTGGATTTTTTGAAGCTTGAGGTTATTTATACCACAAAGTTCTGCTATCACAATAAATGAAGGAGTGATATGTTTGATTATTTTATATTTTATAACAATATATAGGTACCAAAAGAAAGCTGCAAAGTTAGTCCAAGACTTCACTGCTGGTGCCAATGAAGTATAGGCAGACTTTAGATCCAAAATGCTCCAAAATTTATGTTAATCTTCTTTAGTTGATCACTTTCCTATTTGAATGTAGGCTGCACAAGAAACACTTTCCTTGATGAGAACTGTCCGGGTTTATGGAACTGAAAGAAAAGAATTTGGAAGGTATATATTTTACTATTAATTTCCTGTCAGGCATTTTCTCTTTACGGTTGTCTTTCTAATAAACATAGCACAAGAAAGTCTGAGAATTCTGACACCTAAAGCATACATCCTATGTGATATTAGGTTCAAGCAATGGCTAGACAAAGTTGCTTTTGTAAACATTCGAGAGAGTGTGGCTTATGGATTCTGGTGTGTGAGTTTCAGTACTCTTTATCGTTCTACACAGGTTTGGATCTTTTTAGTTACCTATCATAAGGTGTTGGGTCTTAAGTTATTGGTTTTCTGAAGTGAGAAAGGAAAATGTCTTAAGTTATTCCAATTAAATGAAAATCTATTATTTGACTCCACTTTGTCAAATCACGTCTACAGATTATTGCAGTGGTGTTGGGAGGAATATCAATTATGAGTGGTCATGTATCGGCTGAGCAACTAACTAAGTATGTACTGTATTGTGAGTGGTTAATTTACGCAACTTGGAGGGTCACAGACAATGTATCATCAATGATGCAGTCTGTTGGAGCAAGTGAAAAGGTTCTTCAGTTAATGGACTTGTTGCCCAGCGACCAAGTCTTATCAAAAGGTTATTTTGATTAAAGACTCTTAACCCTGCTTTATATGTTGCATGCTGCTTAGAGGTGCTTTAGAAACTAACGCTTGTGCTTAGAAGAATAAACTTATCTGGAATTACATATAATTTCATATGTAATTATCAAATGAATTCATATAATTTCTTTTCAAATGTATTTATCATAAAATGGAATCTCACTGTCTGCAGGTGTGAAGTTGCAGAGGGTAATGGGACATATTCAGTTTGTGAATGTTTCTTTTCGCTATCCTTCAAGGGCAAAAGTATGTCTTTTTTGGCCTAAATAATTCCAATTTATTCTTCCATTGCGTTTTTTCCTTTCAAATGTTTTCTCATATTATTACGCTTTTTAAAAACTTCTCTCCAAAATTTTAGCAGATCCCCGTACTAGATGGCATAAATGTTTCCGTACAAGCACATGAAGTGGTTGCAATTGTAAGAGATAGCTTTGCTTACATTATGATCCCTCTTAGAGAGCAGGAAATTTTTAAGGACTGACTTGCATCTAAATTTTGCCAAGGTTGGTCTGAGTGGTAGTGGAAAAAGCACATTGGTGAATCTTTTGCTTCGTCTTTATGAACCAATCACTGGTCAGGTAAGCTGCTTCTTCTGAAAATTTGCCATCCATCGCTCAGAATAAGTTATTGTGTATTTTCCACCATTTTTGTTATAACATCTTAGACTGTCATCAAATTTTGTTCTGAAGCTCATTTGATTTGCAGATTTACATTGATGGTTTCCCTCTCAGAGAATTGGATATCAGGTGGTTGAGAGGAAAAATTGGATTTGTTCCACAGGTTAGAATGCACAAACTGCAAGACTTACTTAAGAAGCATGCTATAGAATTGTAATCTAAATTTACGTTTCAGACAGGAACCTCATATATTTCATATGAGCATAAAGTCAAACATAGAATACGGTTGCTCTAGATACATTAAAAAAGAAGATATAGAATGCGCTGCAAAGCAGGCCTATGCTCATGATTTCATCTCCTCTCTTCCTGACGGCTATGAAACCGTCGTGGACGATAATTTACTCAGCGGGGGACAAAAGCAGCGAATCGCTGTTGCCAGGGCCATTCTTAGAGACCCAGCTATATTGATCCTTGATGAAGCCACTAGTGCTCTAGATTCTGAAACCGAACACTATGTTAAGGCAAGTACTCTCTCTCAAGATTTAAACTATCCGTCAACTCAATTGTTATACATACAAGCAAGTTCTAATGCTGCTGGCTCTCATATCCTCCATCTCCAGGGGGTTATTCATGCATTAAGAAGTGACATGAAAGCAAAAAGAACC
Organism: Prunus avium; assembly: GCF_002207925.1. The sequence goes on along the minus strand of NW_018921653.1, from coordinate 208,096 downwards.
GTCATTGTCATAGCACACAGGTGAACTTCTTACAACAACTCCATTCTTCTCTTTTCTTTTCTTGATATCTTCTGCATTATCCTGAGTAATATGCATCGTTTTGCAGGCTTTCAACCGTAAAAGCTGCTGACAGAATCGTTGTAATGGACGTTGGTCGAATCACTGAGGTCAGGTTTTATTGATTTATTTATTTCTGTATTTAAAAAAGGATGCGTATATATACACATACAATCCGAATGTCCCGTTGTCATTGATTTATGATTTGTGTAATGTGAAGCTCCCTATATTATATATATGCAGATGGGTAATCACACAGGGCTCCTCGAGAAGGATGGATTATATGCAAAATTGGTTGGAGCTCAAACAGATACTTTGGCTTGACCGAGCAATATGATTCAGATGTTCTTTTTAAAACACTAGTGAAATAGCGTTCATCCCATTTTTCTCTCCATAAGGCTCAATTTTGGATTTCTCAATTGTGTAGTTGGCTGGGCCTGGGCCTTTATATATATTTTTTTTTCCAACAATAAAAAGTGAAAGAAGAAAAATCATCATGGATTAACACGATAGTGGCGGACGGACGCAAAACATCACGTACAACTTAAAACTTACAACACAAGAATATTGCTTTTACAGTGAAAAACGGCTTTGACTTGTAGACCACAGGTCTCATGGTATTTTAGTTATGTGTATGAGAATCCCGATCCTCTATGGTTTAGATTATCGTTTATACTAAAAAAAATTAAAAAACATAAAAGTTACCAAGAGAAACTCACCTAAAAGTAAAAACCTAAAAGTTATTGAAAGAATAAAATCAGTTTTGATCCTTTTTTTCTTTTAACAAAAGCAAACTTTTATTAATCCAATAATAAATTAAAGAAAGGAAAAAAAAAGAGTTTTCTATTTAAACCCCACATTTCTCTTTGTTCACCCCATGTTCTAAGTTCACCCCAACTTCTAATTTAAATTTTCACAATTTCTAAGAAAACCCTACTATCTTCCAAAACTACCCTTAAATACACCCCAAGTTGGAAAATAAATAAATAAAAGAGTTTTCTATTTAAACCTCACTATCATCCTTCTACGTTGAGGAGCTTCCTCCTCCTTCCTCTTGAATCACACTTTCTCCTCCTTCCTCTTGAATCACACTTTCTATTTAGAGGGTGCTGTGTTGCACTGGTAGATACTGATCATGCAGCTGAAGCTGCAACATTTGTCAGGGAAGAGTATAAGAAGGTCCAACCTGAGTTGGCAAGCCTGTTAAACCCAGACACGGCTGTTATGATATGCGAGGACCACTCCCATCTTATGTTGATTATTGATTTGTCCATGTAATGTCACATTACGAAAATACTAAGACGTAAGTAACCCAAAACACCAAATAGGAACAACAGGAATATGATCTGTTACATTTGTTTGTACATAATATTTTAATGTGCACATCTAGTTAAATTATTAAAATTGGTATTAATGTAAAAGAGAACACAATGGTTTGATGAAGACATAATCTTAAATAATATAGCGTGAACTGAAGGCTACAGTTATTCTTATTATTTAATGGTGACCTAACTGAAGTTTGAGGTTGCTCTCAAAACAACAAAAATTAAAGGTTTGAAGGAGGGAGAGAGATTCACAAATCTTAGCATAAAAACTGAAGTTAAATAAGAAATTTGGGATAATTACTTGTTATCCTTAACTGGATTTAAGAAAGGGAACAAAGAAATTATCCAAAAAGATGGCAATTAACGGAACAACCACCAGAGAAAATAAACAAGGAGAGTGTGATCCTAAACCAAAGAGGAAATGAAAACATCTACTTGGATTTGGACTTGGAAATGAGTTCAAGAGCAGCAGACTGGGTTGGAAGAGCTGGAATTGCACCCTTCTGAGTAGTACAGATTGCTCCACAAGCATTTGCAAAAGACAGAGCCTCCTTCAATTTTGTTTCATCCTATATATGTAGTTAATTAAAGTTAAGGGTTAGACCAATTACAACCCAGAAATACAAGTTTAAAAAACATGTCTAATTAATTTGGGACTGAACTTACCTCAAAGATGGACATATCTTTGGCCATGGAAACCAAAAATGAGCCAACAAAAGCATCACCAGCACCAGTTGTGTCGACAGCTTTAACCGAGAAGCCAGTCACCTTTCCTTTAAATTTCTGTATTACATTTACATGCATGTATTATCAGGAAGCAATGTTAAACCAAGTGGGCACACTGATTTAGTAGACAAGGAAAAAAACAAGTGTATATATATACATGTATAGAGATCATGTTCAAGTGCAATAGCTCTAGATAATAATTACGCACGCACCTTAGTGAAATATCTGCAGCCCTTCTCACCATCAGTGACCACAAGCAGTTTGAGGTTGTCATGCCATAGGGACAGAACCACATCTTCTTTTTCTGCATCTCCTTGCGTTAGGAATTGCACCTCGTCGTCGCTCACCTATATATATGCATGCAACAATCATTAATCACAATAATATCTATAATTAATCACCCAAGACGTATGTACCTATATAGCATTAAATAGAATAATTAATTCAATAAAATAGATTTGCAGCAAAGCGTAATTAAGAAGTCAAGAATACTATAAACCCTAATCCAATTTTGACATCCAATTATAAACAGTCCTGCAGCTAAAATTGAGTGCCACCATGGACGATCTAATTAAGAAGGAAGTCATAAAATTAAATAAAGATTTGTTTTGGGGGGGATTGGATGCGTATATCTAATTGATCTGGAAGATGAGCAGGTAATTTGTATTTTATATTAATATACAAAAAAGAGAGAATATAAATAATAAACCTTGATGAAATCAGCCTGATTCCATATGCTCTTGATCCCCTCCCTTGCAGCATCAGCAGAGGGCCAGAGAGGCAGCCTAACATTGGGATCATAGGAAAGCATAATACCGGCATCCTTAGCGGCTTTCATGGCTGCCATATGAGCCGATCTGCATGGCTCGGAGATGAGGCTAATGGATCCGTAGTGGAATATCTTAGCTTGCTTAATAAGAGGCATGTTTAGCTCTGAATCCTTTAGCAACATGTCAGCACTAGGGTTCCTGTAGAACATGAACTCTCTTTCACCGTCCTTCTTTAAGGTCACAAACGCCAACGCCGTTCTAGCATGCGTATCCACGCACACTCCCTCAGCGTTCACCCCATTCTTCTTCAATATGTTGATCAGCATGTGCCCGAACTCGTCATCTCCAACCTGCACATGCACAACTCCTTAATCACTACGTAAAACTTATTGTAATAATAATTGATTTCTTAATCAAAACCAGCAAGCAATAGATCTATTACTACAAGAGAAAAAAAAGAGAGAGCGACTGAGAGATTGATCGATCTATATCTAACCTTTCCAATGAAAGCCGATTTACCACCAAGCTTGGTGATGGCACAAGCCACATTGGCAGGGGCACCACCGGGGGCTTTGAGGAAGCCCGTGGACTCAGCCAGCGAAACTCCTGCAGTGTCGGGCACAAAGTCGATGAGCATCTCTCCAAAAGCTACAATCAATGGGCTCCCTGAATTCGCCATTGTCTTCTTCTTCTTCTTCTTCTTCTTTGATTCTTCTCAACAAGATCTGTATATATAAATATATTATTGATTCATTTGGTCATTGGCCAGCCCTCCCTTTATATAGAGAGAACGTTTCTTTGGGAGGAAGATAGTGTTCACCGTAAAATTAGCAAATACTTACTATCCATATTGCGATATAATTCCAACTGAAATTAGTTGTTGAAGATAAACTAGTAGTAATATGCATCGTGTTATCAAACGGCTCATATTATTCAAAGATTGCTAAATTCATTATTGTCCCTCCGATCGTCATAACAGATAATTATCAATAGTCGGTCTTAAAAGCATTTCATTGTAACTTGCGAAACCGCGTATTATTACTTGTTTTGGATTCTGCTTTGTATTCATAAATTGAGATATGATTGTGACTCTAAATCTTATCTCATATAATGAAGAGAATCTGGGGTGATTTTTCAAACGATTTGTTACTTTATATAAAATCGACTCTTTTTGTTTCATTACACGATAAACTTCTAATTCCTTGTTTGGCCTGATCTAGTTGAATATCATGACTAGGGGACACTAGACAAAAGCTGCTCCTTCACGCTATGGGATTGTATCTTCTATATAACTCTCAAATTGCGTTTGTTGCCCGTTCAAATTCAATTTCAGGTCGTTTAATTCTGCGCAATTTCCTAGGGATTTTCGGAAACAAAATAGAAGATTTACCACCAATAAAAACTCCTAGCACAGCATCAGGATACTGATGGTTGATCCATATATTTTCTTTTTTTTCTTTTTTTTGTTCAAAGGAAACAATCAAAATGAGATCCATCATCCTTGATCCTTGATGAGCTAAGGCCCTAGGGCCGAAAGTAATACTCGAGGCGAGTCATTCTATAGACTATAGTGAGGGCCTTAGATGAGGTCCTATCTCTTAATCATTGGATCAAGCTAACCAATCAATTTGATCCAAACGGTTAAGAGATAGAACCTCATCTATAGAATTCTACTACCTGAGGGTTTAGGGTGCTCATTCTAGAAAAAGGGACATAGATTTTGGTATATATATGTAAACAAGTCCAAAAGCACATGCACATGTCATATATACCATCTGCATATCCCATAGATTTATTGCAAAATGAGGCAAATGGCTTATTGCCAGCTGAACTAATCTTGTTACAATTGCATCTCCTTCAAATCTATTTTTTGAAACCGAAATTAGGTCAAAAGTGGAGAGCCTTGTGATTTTCTCTTGTTTGAAGTGGGAGTGGCCTAAAAAATTAATGTTTACATGCCTAAAAGCACTCCAAGAGACAAAAGAGGTGGTCATTGGTCATTCAATGAGCACCAATGTGCTGCTGCATGCTCATCAACTGTCCAATGCCAAAGTTGGTGCTCATTCTAGAAAAAGGGACATAGATTTTGGTATATATATAACAAGTCCAAAAGCACATGCACATATATACCATCTGCATATCGTTTACAAATCATTAACTAGGTTGTACATAACATGTCCCATAGATTTATTGCAAAATGAGGCAAATGGCTTATATAGAATTAATATTAATTCTAGCTGAAGTTATAGTGCTTGTCTACAGCCACTGACACGTCCCAAGTGCAGCTCATTCCCTTTGGAAATTCCACCAAGTCACCAGCACCAATCTCAACTGACTCATTTGACCCAGCTGGGGTAACCTTCACTTTTCCATCCAGCAGATAGCAAGTCTCTTTGTCACTGTATGTCCATGGAAATTTGCTTGGGGGGCAACTCCACCTGTTAACTCAGCGCATATGCATAATTAATATCATGTCCCAACCAAAAGAGAGAAGATATGAAGCTCAAAGCAACAAAGCATGAGTAAAATTACAATAACTTCTACTTACTAATTGATCTTTTCATTTTGTAAGTCACCCTAAATCCTAAGAAATAAATTCTTTAAACTTTTCAAATTGCATTTTATCTTGTAATTGAGAAAATAACAACTACATCAACTGGTGAACCAAATAATTGCCTCTCGCTATATATTTTTCGTCTCATAATCAGAATAAACAAAATATAAAATAAAAAAAAGTTAAAAGAGAAAATCAACAGAGAAACAAAGATGTAATTATTATTTTCCAACAGATGCAATATTGTATGTGTCTCAACGGACAAGCAAGTTTACTCATCTCTTCCCAATACGACACCAGAAAATATATTAATTTTGTTATTACGAAAAAGGAAAATGAGAGAGAGAATAGAAGAGATAAATACTTGGGCCAATTTCTGACGCCCAGTTGGCTGAGCCTGGACTCGGGAGGATTCTTATCAACTTTGATACCCAATTTATCAGTAGACATAGTCTCTGCTACTACTGTCAGTCTCACTGATGATGATCTTCTGCTCCTCCTTGTTGTTGGAGAAAATAAGGAGCGCTTCGGTTCGGTGTTTAATATACTAAAACTATTAGTAACACGTAATGACGCCATATTGTATTATTGTCCCTCTCTCTCTCTCTCTCTCTCTCCCCCCCTCGCCCTCTCGAAACTTCAAGCGGTACGTTTGTTTCAGATCAGAACCTTACTAGTTTTCTTTCCTTTTATATTTTCTTTATAACTTTTCCTGGTGTCCACGTCTTAGCGATTTTCTTCCACATATGCCTTATCCTTTCTTTTGGCCTTAACGTATATATAATATACCTCATCTTTATTCACAATTTATTATTATTATTATTATTTTTATAATGTGTGTGTATAGCATGTCCCCTCACATGTTCACATGCATTCATCCAGGGGTGGAGCTAGAATTGTAAAGTTAGGGGGGGTCAAAGAAGAAAATATACAAGTATATAAAACACCTAAGTATTCAATAATTACATATTTAGAGCTAAATATTTCTAATTGAGTCATGTCTAATTTGTTTTAGAGGAAATTTTAACTTAAATTATAAGTTGTTTATTACAAATTCTATATATTATATATAATATAATAGAGGAGAGATAAAATCAACAAGTGTTTTTTCATTGTTCTGACCAATCTAATCCTAGCTATTCAAGAAGTAGTTTGCAATAGATATTAATCAAATGTAGTTGGTATAAGCAGCCCTTGGACACCATGAACCAAATTGTGTCATTGAATCGAATAATCTTCTTATCCAATCTCTATATATGTAAGTAGTCATTTACGTTACTGACCATTCTTGGTGAGTTAGCATGATGCTTCATCAACTGTATAGTAGGAAAGAAAATTAGGGCTGAAAGTCATGGAGGACTTCTTAAGCTAATGTTCACAATTACATTGTATGTTAAGGAGTGAAGCTGAAGTGATTTCCGTCATTTACTTAGTTAATTATAATCTCTCTTAGTGTGTTTTTGTCCTTGTTCTGTATTTCATTTTCACTTGCGTTTGTGCTGAAACTTCAATGATAAACATGTTCAATCAAAATTTGTCATTTTTTTGGGATCAAACTGAAATCACCTTCATTGACTGCTTAAAATACATCTAGCAATCAGAGAACTAGAGGAGTAAATTAGTGGCCTCGTTAAAACCTTGCTATAAAAAACCTCCCGAAGGAGGAAAATTCAGTCAAGGAAAGAGTACCACACTCCTCTTTTGTCATTTAATTCAGCAATCTCAACTTAAATATTACAACGTGGGTTGAAATGAGTCTGTTAGCTGAAGAAGCTGAAGCAACCTGAAGGAGCATGACTACGAATCGAGGCTTCACTGTTTGACGTGTTAACTGCCTCTAGCATGGAAACAACCTCCTCCATTTCTGGCCTTCTCTTGGGTTCTACATCCCAGCACTGTTTCATCACTTTGGCTAGAGAGCTTGGGCAACGCTTGGGTATCTCTGGCCTCAAATTCTGAAGCAACACAAAAGTACAAAGATAGTAAGTTTGGGGTCACTCAGACTACATTATAAAGCTTCATTTGACAAAAAGAAAGAAAGAAAGATGGAAATATAAATTACATACTTTATAAACAACAGCTGAAGTCAATTCGGAGAACGTGATGTTAGGGTAGGGCATATCGCAGCAATACATCTCCCACAAGCAAATGCCGAAGCTATAAACGTCGCATTTTCTGTTGTAGGGATTACTTTCCAAGACCTGCATCATCATCATCATATTATCCAATTAGAACATTTGGTATTGATCAGATTGCTGCAATTAAAATATAATTCAAAGTCTAGGGCAAGCCTTTAAAATCTAAGTAGAGAAAAAAGAAAGTGAATTAATTGATACCTCAGGGGCCATGTATCCAGGGGTTCCCGTGTAGCCTGTCATCTCTACTAAATTTGAAGCCTCAAGACGAGCAACTCCAAAGTCTGCTATCTTCACCCTGCCATCCTTATCAAGAAGCACATTTTCCGTTTTCACGTCTCTATGAACAATGTTCTTGGAGTGCAAATAACTCAATCTGCATGCAAACACACATACATATATCATTAGTATATTTGCATATATAATATATATTGAAAAACATATGTTAGAAACGTATGTATTATTACACTATATATTACTTAGGTCCAGGGAAAGAAATCAACAAAGATAAATAATATATGTAGGAAAAGAGAGATACCCTTTAGCAAGATCAACTGCTAGTCGTTTGACTGTCTTGAGAGGCAACTTCTTTTTCCGGTGTTGTATGAGGAAGGCTTTTAGGGTTCCACCGGAAAGATACTCAGTAATAACAGAGGCAGAATCAGTATCCGTTGTGGCTCCAATACACTAATCACCAAAAAAAAATTAAAGAAAAAGAATTAATAACAAATAAAGATAAAAATATTTGAGAGTAGACAGAAGAACGAAAAGCAAAAACAAATAACCATTGTCGTAGTACCTTAGTAATGTTAGGATGATCAAGCTTATGCCAAATGGAAACCTCTTGCCTAAAATCTTTCTTCAAAGAAGCTATTTCAGCTTTTGTTCGGCCGTCTTCTCTCCACTCCAACATTTTGACTGTATAATCAAGGAAAAAAATAAAAGATACACCGTCAGTGAAGTTTGAGAAAATTATGTACACATATATACACATGAATTTGTGCATGTAAACATATTTAAAATAACCATACCTGCAACTTCTTGGCCATCGTAGATGGCTTTATGGACAGTACCGAAGCCTCCACGGGCAAAAACTTGTTTCACTACAAGTTTCTCTCGAATGATTTTCCATTCTTGAGGAACTTCTTTGGCCGCCACGGCTCTCACGTTGATGACTTTGCTTTCTTCATCATGCAACTCTTTCTTCTTCTTCTTCTTCATATAGCGCAGGTGGAGATTCTCCAACTGCTCGTCCAAACTTTTCACGTCAATCTTGGTTGCCAATGCCATTTCTTTAGTATGAGAGTTTATGAGAGTTTTGAGTTTGTGGTGTTTGTGGTGTGGTTGGGTATATATTTTAGGTATGAGAGTTAGGAGGTTTGAGTTGTATATATAGAGTCGAACCACGAGGCCTCTTCCCTTTCTAACAAGGTATGGTAATCCATTTACAAATGGAACACTACCTTCATTTACCTAGCATTAGAAGTTTATAACTATTTATTTATACAGACCCCAAAATATCAAAATGGACCTATTTATATTACGTTGTCTTTTCGACTAGATCCCTAGAACTAAGCCATTTATCACATTTTTTAACCCCAAAAAAAAAATAGAAAGCCATTTATCACATTTGTGTTCGCCCCACCAATGATGCGGTGCAAAAGTAAAATTTATTTTTTATTTAAGAAGATAATCCAGCCCTAAATTTATAAAATTAAATAGATTAAGCACCAAATGGTGTGGTATCTTTTTTTCATATCTTTTATTTTTTTTTAAACGTAGATATACATCTTATTTTGTTAAAAGGAAAAAAAAATAATGGAACCATACAACTCACGACATCTGTTGCACCCTTGGCCTAAGGCTTAAGCTTCGCTTCTCACATATGAGTAAGCTAGTTGTATTTGTCACCGAATACCGGGGAAAACTCATAATCTTGGAAACCCTACTTCCTACTTTCACCAATAAAAACTCATGTTGACCCTATATATATATTTCTTTGAGGGACACTATTTAGGTCCCTATGAATATTTTTTCAACGATACAATTCCAAACCATCTATTTTTAAAGTCTTCATTCATAGATCATTCTTGCAAAAAATCATGCAAATTGAAAATCATTAGGCATCTAGTTGGGATTAACAAAATAGACGAACACGGTGCTTCAAGAAAAGGTTATAATAACAACTATCTAATTGAGTGGTCAAATAAACTTTGAAACTCTCTGATAATAGTTTGAACAAACAATTCTACCTTGTAGTCATCTAAACCCATAAATTCGAAATCACATCCCCAAATTCCTCAGCTTTTTCGGATTGGCGAGTTGTTCTTTACGGGTTGGGATTTGTTATCCCCAAATTTCATGTCCCCTTTTGTCCCTTGTGTAAAATTTTGCCACATGTCCCTCTAAGCTTTTTTAGCTTAGTATAGTCCTTGCCTTCTATTTCTTCGTTTCCCTATATCACTGGTGATGTTTTAGCGTTTTCGTAATGAAGTACTATTTTAGAAACAAAAAAAAAATAAAGATATTTAGTCATATATTCATTCTTAGCATTAAAACTATAAATAAACCTTACACCATTTAATTTCTATAAATAAACCCAAAAAAAAAACTCAAAAAATGATAGATGGCCCTATTGAATTTAATTTTGATTATTAAATTACTTTGATGCCCTTGATTGTTTTGGCTTGGAGTTGGATTTGTTTTAAGAAATCAATGACAGTTTTGTAATTTAAAAGAAATTAAAAGCCTTTTTGTTATATTGTAAATGAACTTTGGGTGTGTTTCTAAAATCCATTTTATATAGATTTTTTTTATAATTTGAGCTCCTATATTGGGTATAATAGTGAATCTCCCAAAAAAATATGTTAACCCTTATCAATATTATATATAATACAAATTTAGACCATATTATATCCTCAGTCCCTTCGTCTTCTCTCCACCATGGCAAATGATTGTTTTTCAAAACCCTTCTATATGTTGTAAATCTCTTATGATTTTGGACGTTCTCTATCTTTTTTCTTCCATCCAAGAAATTCAAGCGGGGTAGTGCTGCTTAATAATGGTGAAGTGCAGCCGCTAACTTGGCGCTGCTTCCTGGATTGGACCCAGATAAAACCTTTTAAATGTAGCTGATACTAGCCACTCAGCCCCAGTTGCACTTGAAGAGAATGATGAATCCAATCCCAATATTAATCATCACTAATGATTGCGCAAATACTTCCTCCTAAATTTCCACACGTCGTGATACACATGCATACTAAATTCGGAAGCATCAATGAATTGGTCAATATATCTGTTACTGCACAAGGCACTCTACGGCCTTAAACATACCTCAAGAGCATAGTTTCACCCATTGGATTCCTTTTTGCTTACACAAGGATTTCCCACAGCCAATTGCTCTTTGTTTATTCATCGCTCCTCTCATCACAATATCAAAATGAAAAATTTTAAACGTCTACGAAAATGGGTACCCTCTTTTATTTACTAGTATTACATGAAGGTTCGAACCTAGGATCTCTACTCGCATCCCTCCATCCCTCCATCCCTCCATCCCTCTATCCATTAATAATGCTCTCCTGTTAAACTAGCTAAGTTAATCTGTCACATCTTGCGCACTTGCCAAAGAGAACACCCATCTGGGAAAGGCTCTTCTGGCCTCTTCTATTCTCTTTCTTTAGAGTTTTTCGCTAAAGCAAAGCCTTCTTGCCTTAGGAAAAAACAACACAAGGGTTTCCGCAAATTTGAATTTTGGAATCTTCCTGTAAAACTTAAGAAAATGAAGCACGTATTAAGCCTCACACTCGTCATATGACTTTGATCTTTCTATTACAACCTTGAACTTCTTATCCCTTCTCCTGACCTGCAAAATCAAAATGTTTAAAGTTTTTAGTTAACACAGCTCGAGAGCAAAACAGAACGAAAGCAATAGAGGAAAACTTCGCCCGGGAAGAAAAAACTGTTGTATGATAATCAAGCAACTATTGGCAAACAAAAAAACACAAGGTAATTTCAATATGCGTTCCCTCCTAGCAAATTATGATTTGGATTAAAACTTGCATCAACGAAACCAAATTCCAAGTAGTTATGAGTTACATAGCCCTCCTGGTGGTTTTCCAGAGCCACATGCTCAATTAAATCACACACTGCCAATATAAAAACAAAAACAAAAAATCCAAAACAATTATCTGTGATATGACATTGTTGGGTTGACAAAGGAAAATGAAATTGTCATCAATATATCAACCTTTAACTGGCCAATTGTTTAGCTAAAAGGGAAAAGAAAAATAAAGCAAAGGACAAGAATATGTCTTTGAGACCTAAAAACTTCAGAGGGATTATAGTTTAAGCTCGCTAGGTCAAGCCAATCAAACCACTACTTTTTTTGGCACATATACCAACAAAATAAAAAATAAAAAAAGGATGATGTGAATACTTACAAACAGTTAAAATTCTATAATTTTAACTATGCATCTTGATTTTATCTGACTTTGGTTGCTAGGAAATTTTCCTTGCTATAGAGTTATGATCATATCAAAATCTGAGAGGAGTAAATTGCCATATGCAAAACAACACTTCAAATTAAATCCACAAGATGTCAAAATATACAGCTACTGAGAGAATTACCTCGACCTGTGGGCTTTTGCCACGAAGCAGAATATCTACACTCTTTTCTGTCTGCCGGATGAGAGTAGAGGGAAAAGAGTATATTATATAAGTGAATAAGTTATTGCACGAACTAAAGAATAACTTATTCATATGAATAAAACAACTTATATATATAAGTTAATAACTTACATATGAAGAATTCACTTAATAAGTTAATTTACACACCTGATGTGTAACCCAATAGTGCCTCTGTCTCATCTCAATTAAGAATTCAAATGTTGGAGGTGCTTGCCTTTCAAGAATGGTTTTCTGAGATCTTCTAGCTTTGGCTTCACCATCTCCTAAAGTAACAGTTTCTACTCCTCCAACCTGAAAACAGAAATTACAAATTGGAAGTGCAACTTTTACCAAATCCTGCATCAAATTATTTATTTCTCATTGCACAGCCAATGGGGGCTGTTCTCTATAACTTGTTGGGCTGCAACTTCAATTTAATTGCACAACTTATCAACAAGAAAGGGAGTATAAGAGCACAAGACCCTCAAAATCATTTGACATATTAATTAAATCCTGACTGGCTTCACACATTACTCTGAACTTGCATACCAATAACCAATCTGGAATATTGATGTGTACAAGTCCATTAACCATGGTGACCAGCTCATCAGTGGTTCCCTTATTACTCTAATTTACTAGATCTTATAACGATTTCGATCTTCATTTGCTATTATCCAGGACAGTCCAATATGCAATAAGGGGAAGACAATCCAAAATTATGTTTGGATGTAATTTGGAATAAGAGAACTTCAAGCAGGAATAATTCCACATTGAGTTTCTTATAGAGATCAGAACAAACCAGATCAGATAGAGTAGGATTCTTTAGTATATTCTCAAGCTGCTGTCCATGAGCAGTAGCAATAAGCATGACCCCTCTCTGAGCAATCGAGCGACAAGCAAGAGCTTCAGCTGCTGTGCCGATCTCATCAACAATGATCGCCTCAGGCATGTGATTCTCTACTGCCTCTATCATAACCTTGTGTTGCATAGATGGTTCTGTTACCTGCATTCTCCGTGCTCCTCCTATTGCTGCATGTGGAATATTTCCATCCCCTCCTATTTCATTGCTTGTATCAATAATTACCTGTCCCAGTAGTGTTAGTGTTCTTTGAATCATGTGTTGAAATACAGATGCAAACACTTATAACAGAAGAGAGAGAGGAGGGAGAGAGGGAGTTGGCACCACATGATATAAGAAGAAGACAAAAAACTCAACTTACCACTCTTTTGTGAAATTCATCTGACAAGACACGAGCAATCTCGCGCAATACAGTGGTCTTGCCAACCCCAGGCCTTGACAAATTGAAGGACATCACCACTAAGGAATTATATATCACATAGTTTAGAAACATGCTAATACTTAAAAGCACATTTTTGGAAATCCTGTATCAATCAATAAGTTATTAGATTCTTTACTGAGTCACAGCAATGTTCATTGTTCACAGTGATCTTTGCCATATCCAAACTCTTCCTGTTTCTTTATTTTATTGAGCCACAGTTCACCAGGGAGGTACAAAACCACATTTGACATTGGCAAAAGCTGGAATGGCATTACAAGACCTCTTGATGTCATTTCTTAAGATCCAAAGAATGATAGATATAGCGCAGTTAAAGCTATCTCTTATTCTTTTTCAACTACTTATCCCCTTAGAAACCAGTCACACCCATGTGCAGGCTGTGCAAGACACAACATGGTAGTGTGATTTGTTTATATGCCATTACCCAACAACCCAATTGCTCCCATTGTAGCACATGTTTACCAGGACAACCTTTTTAACAACAATCAGATTACATACCTTCCAACAAACAAGATGCTCTTCTCATATTGAAGCATATCATAAAGCATGTCAATCTGACCACTTACAGCCCTCCCAACTCGGCAAGTCAATCCAACTATCAGCCCTTTCCTACTCTTAATAGCTGATATTCTGTGCAAGGTACCCTCAATGCCAGCTCTGTTATCTCCCCCAAAATCTCCAACAGCATTTTGAGCATGCTCCAACTCTTTCAACGATACCTGGGTAACAGCCATTTTGAATACATCAGTAAATCCAACTGAAGATTTTTTTTTTCTTTAAAATAGTGTGGGTGTGGGGGAATGTGTTGGGGGGAGGGAGGCCTGTGTAGTATACCATTCACTGTACCATTTGATTCATTGCAAGTAAGTTGCTGACTGCCCTAGAAAGTTAATTGAAGTGGAAGACTTAAACAATTTATAACCCCAAAAGTGTGGCTTTACCACTGTTCTCCTTAAATATTGGCCACCAAGTTCACCATGATAGCGTGCTTCCGGCATACGACCCAAATCCAATATAACCTATGGCATACATAAAGCATCGGATAATCATTCTGTAATAATATTTAAATAAATAAAAAAAACCAGAAAAACACAGGCTATCTAAATGCAAAATAGATACAAAAAGTGGGAGAATTGAGAAATGCCCCCTTTAAAGAAAACTTTGTTTTAAGTTTGCGATTGCATCATCAAGTGTGTCAACTAGAGATACACAAGTTTAACTGAGGCAGGGTGTTTCTATAATTGTATTGCAGTTGAAGAAGATAAACAAGTGATTCATACAACTGAGCAGTTGATAGATAGAGACTAGTCGATACTTGACAGACAATTCCAATGATAATTGAGCCTGAATCCTATCCTAGACATAAGAAAAATGAGGGAGATAGAGAGACCTCTAAGAGTCGAGCTCTTTTGGGCTCATTGAGAAGATTTTCGTGTAAATCATGTGGAAGAATCTGCAATACAAGGGAAACAAGACTTAAATTTTTAGAATCTGCAGAGTGAAACTTGAAAAGGAACGCCTGCCAAGAAATTAAAAGAATTTGGCGACAAGAAAAACGGAAAGGGAGACCTGCAACAAGGAGCGGAGATCGTCCTCATCATCCCGGACGACAACATCATGCTGCTGCTGCTGCTGATGTTGATCATCAAGGCAACTGGAACTGTAGCCAAAACCCATAGGCGCTCTCAATCCCACGCAGCACAGGGACAAGGAATAGGAGTTGGAATAGGAATAGGAATAGGATATGTTGTTCTTCTTCTTCTTGTAGTACAACTTGTTCTTCAAATTCAATAGCATCAAACTCGTCACTCCCGCAACCGCCACCGGGTTTGGGTTTACCCACAAGCTACTATGACAATGACTCATCATCCTGCTTCTGCTGCCGCCGCTGGTCTTCCCTTCTCTGCTGCCCTCTGGTCTTCAATCACTCTGCTCTTCAGGCCACAGCCCTTTTAACCTTAGCTGGGCCTGGCTGACTGGCGGCAACTGGGGAGGGATATAGAATACGATACAATCTTATTTTTCCTTTTTCTTTTATTTTTTGTTTTGAAGGGTAAGAAAATGTTTTATAACTTGAAAAAATTGAAATTTTTATTTGAATTTTATTTGTATGTTAAAAATTGAAATTGTGGGCCTAATGGGCATCCCAATTTTATTTAGTTTGTTCCAAAATTGAAATTGTGCTTTCCTTAGGCAGGCCCAAACCAAACCATTTCGGGAGCTCAAAAGACGACAAAGAAACACAAACACAGTGACCCAACAGAAACAGAGGAGAGAGACAGAGAAGGAAATGATGATGGGCAGGGGAGGCAGAGATAGAGAGGAAAGGGATGAGGAGGAGGGCAAGGGTTTGCTGTGGAAGCTTCCAGTTATCAAAACCCCGCAACTCGGGAAGGTGGGTCCCGCCTTTGGTGTCGGCGTTGGCTGTGGCTTGGGCTTCGGCGTCGGCCTCCTCGGCGGTACTTGGTTCTTCTTTCTCTCTCATTTTCTCACGTTGAATTGAGTTGAGTTTTCTGTTTGTTTATCCTAATTTAGGGTTAGACTGCCAATCAATTAGTTGCCACTGCCAGGCCTAGGTTTGTATAGAATATAGATTTTGGGTCCATTTAATTTAATTAGGGCACCGCCGCACCACATATTAATTGTCTGGCGACTTGAAATTTAGGTCGTTAAGCTAAGCAGTTCTTGAATCACCAGTGTCAGTGAGAGTGAGGTGATCATTTATACAGCTAGAGCCTAGAGCCTAGAGCCTAGAGCTAGCTACCCGATGCAATTCTTTTCTAGCTGCACCTGCACCACACGATTTTATCAACACCAGTGGCAGTGATCATTTGATCATTTCATATTTATCTTTCTGTGTTTGTGTTATGTTTGATGACACATATGGTTATTGCTTTTGGAAAACCAACTCTCTAGGCTTAGGATTTGGTCCTGGGATTCCTGGCTTACAAGTTGGCTTTGGCCTTGGTGCTGGATGTGGGGTCGGCTTAGGATTCGGCTACGGCGTCGGCAAGGGCATTGCTCATGATGACCATCGGAGATACTCTAATGTTGGCAATCTTTTTCAAGGAGCAAATGTTGGCATTTCTCGTGCTTCTGGAAATCTGCCTACTCAGTAAGTTTGCTGTTTTCCTTTGTCAATATTTTCTGGGGAGGGGACTTTTCTTTTTCTTGTTTTGTTTTTTGAAAAATAGAAAATAAACCCTAATGTAAAGAAACCGAAAAACCCATGTAACCTTGTTCTTCTGTTCAGTAAAAGTGTAAATCAACTTCGATCTGATTTATTTGTTGACGGGCAATACTAGGACCTTCTCTATCCAACAAGTTGCCAAATGATGCAGAAAATTGAAAAATTGTTTTGAAATCACCATTTTATAGGATACTTTTCCTGCTGTTCAAGTTTCTAATCCTCATTTGTATTGTATTAGTATATATACATGGGATGTTCATTTTTCGTATGTTTTCGTCAGGGATGATATTGGTGCACTAGTTGAGGAGCTTGTTGATAATACAAAGAAACTTGTGAGAGCTACTACAAGAGAAATGGACAAGTGGAGAAGATGAGTTCTCTTTTGTGACTTTAGCTTGCTGAGTTGTTAATGTAGATTTGAATTGATTATGATTTACTGAATACTGTTATGTAGCTAAGGTCTATTAGTACTCTCCTCTGCGTGAAAACGCCGTCTTTCTCGCATTACTTGTTTATAATCTTCTCTACAGACTATAGTTTCTTGAAATGAACGCTTAAAATGATTAGATCTCTGTGTTTTGAAATGTGCAATAAAAATGAGAAAGAAAGGTGCGCGTCTAGAAAGAATGAATTGTACAATTTTAGATCTATGTCTTTTACTTCAAGTTAAACAGAACATTTGTAAACATATGAAAGAATGTATAGCAAAATAGAATAGTTTATTCCTCAAAATCCTGACCAACTTTTTCTTCGTTGTCTGAGAATACTCATTTGTGTACAATATCTAACTTCAAAATTTGGAAAATGCCATTTATCTTAAAATTTCAAAGATACAAATTTTGATCTTTTGTAACGTTGAGGTCATCGTTGATACGCAAAGGGGCGATATCCTTTCCCTCATTGACAGGGAATCGTTACCTAAAGTTGGCATTTGGACGCATAAGTCTTCCCAATGTATAACCAAATTGATATTCAAGGTATCACAACAATGTTCTCTTATCAAACAATCTACATTGCCCACACTGGCACCTCTGCGAGGGGTTTTTTTTTTCCATGTGTCAAAAAGAGAGTAAAATTGTCATTGAAGGGTCTGAAACTTAAAGTAACGGTAGAATAAGCTCAATGTAATTTACCCAAGTAAAATATGGAGGATTTTACCTGATGATCTCCACTCTTACCTTAAACACCTAAGGGGAAAAAACAGTAAAAAAACAACGTCTTGGGTTTTATGCAGCAAATGGGTTGCTGTTGGGTATCTATGGTAAATTTGCAGATGAAAAAGAAAGGCTGAGAGTGAGAGTGAGAGTGAGTGAAGAAAGAGTCGAGACCATCAACATTGGATTGGATAGAAGATGTTATCTGAAGAGCATCCCACGTCAGCAGCATCATCTGCCAAATCAGCAAATCCACCCTATGAAATCATGGGAATGGATTGCGCAGGTTCATTGCAAACCAATCAAATCCTGCAAACAAAAATCCGACTTGGCACGTCCACATCCACCAGCTCAAGCTTATAGTATATCGCTTGTGAGCCATAGTTTCCACTACGTACTTACTGAGTGAGTCCTCCTCCTCCTCCTGAGCATAATTGGGGCAGGACGCCGGTAGCTGAGAGAGAGAGTAGTTGAGAGAGAGAGAGAGAGCAGGTGAAGGTCAAGGTTAAACTGAAATGGCTTCTCTGGCAGCATCAACAGCGGCTGCTTCCCTTGGTGTGTCTGAATTGCTTGGAAACAGTCTGAACAACTTTAGCGGCGCAGCCAGGTCGGCCCCTTCGGCCACCACCCCAGCCACCTTCAAGACCGTCGCACTCTTCTCCAAGAAGAAGGCCGCTCCTCCCAAGGCCAAGGCTGTTGCTCCTGCTGACGAAGAGCTCGCCAAGTGGTATGGTAAGTTGTTCATCATCATCTTCTTTTCTCCCTCCAATTATTAATAAATCAGTGCCATGCCATGCAGTTAATTAATTAATTCATCAGGTCCTGATAGAAGAATCTTCTTGCCTGAGGGGCTCTTGGACCGCTCAGAGATCCCAGAGTACTTGACTGGAGAAGTTCCTGGCGAGTAAGATATTAAACATCTCTATCTCTCTCTAGCTAATTGAAATTATTGAGCAATTACTTGAACCTCTAATTGAGTTGTCCATTACTTCATTTCATTGATATGATGTGCATGATCCAATGCAGTTATGGATATGATCCTTTTGGGCTAGGCAAGAAGCCAGAAAACTTCAGCAAGTAATACTCTCTCTCTCTCTCTCTAGACTAGAGATATGATTTCTTTCTCCTGCAGTTAATTTTCATTAGGATGGAAACAAACAGATGATCAATTTAATTGGTGACATGTGGGGGTAATTAATACCGTGGTGTCTTTGAATAATGTTAATGCAGATACCAAGCATATGAGCTAATCCATGCTCGGTGGGCTATGCTTGGTGCTGCCGGATTCATCATCCCAGAGGCCTTCAACAAATTTGGTGCTAACTGCGGCCCTGAGGCTGTCTGGTTCAAGGTTTGCATTTAGTTTAATAAGTCAATTAAACATTGTTTTTCATATCGGAGTAGAAGCGTTCAACTTATCATGACTCTTACTGTATTATTACCCATGAATGCAGACAGGAGCTCTACTCCTTGATGGGAACACATTGAATTACTTTGGTAAGAACATACCTATCAATCTCATCTTTGCTGTTGTTGCTGAGGTTGTTCTTCTAGGTGGAGCAGAATACTACAGACTCACAAACGGCTTGGTACGTAACTAGAATTCATTTTAATTTTATAGTTTACTACCCTGATTTCATCATTGCTGTTATCTAAACTAATAAATTCTGAGTAAACCCACATAAGATGTTGGAACTTTTCAAATTTTAGTCCGAGTATTTTAGTGTACAAGATAATTGATCATATCAAAATTCACACACTACTAGTCATAATCTGCCAGACTGCCTGCCTTATATCTGCACTGTCAACCCGGGAGCAAATCCCTTAAACTAAAGTCAAAATTTCACTTGCTTCATGGGACAATTTGAAAAATCTGAGGTTGAAGACAATGATAGTGGGATACAGCTCATGCATATGCTGGTAGATATATATATGCCCTTTTAAGAAAAATAATAACGCAATCAATAAAAAAGAAAGGATTACTTGAATTAAGGATGACAATCTCATGACTCTGTTGTGTGATTTTCCTGGTAGGATTTGGAGGACAAGCTTCACCCAGGTGGTCCTTTTGACCCATTGGGGCTCGCTAAGGATCCAGACCAGGCTGCATTGCTAAAGGTGAAGGAGATTAAGAACGGAAGACTTGCCATGTTTTCCATGCTTGGTTTCTTCCTGCAAGCTTATGTCACCGGAGAAGGTCCTGTCGAAAACCTAGCAAAGCATCTCAGTGATCCCTTCGGCAACAACTTGCTTACTGTGATTGGTGGCTCTGTGGAAAGAGCTCCAACCCTGTAATTTTAAGTTTCCTCTTGCCGCTCCACTCAAAATTCAAGTGCATTGTATATCACATTCGGTCCTTTTTAAGGCATTTAACCTTAAACCTTGAATGGAATTGCAGCTGCTTTTCATTTTATATATAGAGACCTACCATAACATAACCTAGGGTTGTAGCGTCTGTCAAACTATATATGTTCTTCCGGCCAAATTATCATGCTCTGCATATCCTTGACATCCAATTTGCTCAAGGATCATTATCAAAAATTTGTTCATCTTTAATAACTTGGCTGTTTGCTGTGACAAAACGAGTTAATTTGAAACCCTTCAAATAAATAATACTATCAATGATATGAGATGACAGTTTCCAGAAAGGTTATACCATTACCATTCCTAAGCAATGAGAGCTACCAAAATAGAGATTTTAGTATGCAAACAACCAGAGTTTCAAGGAAGTTGAGCCACGAAGAGAATAACAAAAGTAGTAGAATTCTATAGTGAGATGTGGCGCTATATCTGAACCGTTTGATCAAATTAATCAATTTAATCCAACGATTAAAAAATAAGACCTTATCTAACGACATTAGATAACGCCCTCACTATAGAATGATTCTGACAAAGTAATATGAGATAAAACAGACCAGATAAGCAAGTATGAGGCCCACGAATGGGCTTGTGCAGGACAGGAGCCCATCGGATCCAATAACGACCATCGGGCTTGTGGGCCGTAGACCCAATGTTTGAGTTTGACTGATGAGCCGCCGGCCCTACTTCGGTTCCCTTTCATAAACAAAACTTGCCTAATACAAAACTCCATCCTTGAATCTTGATTCACCCTCTTCTTCGATTCTCAGGCTCTCAGCTTGTTAAAAATGGCGGCCATCGCTCCATCCTCTTCCTCCTTTTCAAATCCCTCTCCTCTCCCTTCTTCAACAAATTCCCAAAACAACACTTCCAGATTTACCCGCCCCTTTTCCCCTTTTCCCCAGAAGCCCACTCTCTACCGCCCTCTCCACATCTCCAATTCTCTCTCTCCCAAACCCAAAGCAACGAGCACCGGCAGCATCACCACCACCCCTATTACCACCACTTCAGACCCACAAACTTTCATTTCCCGATATGCCCCTGATGAGCCAAGAAAGGGCGCGGATGTCCTGGTGGAGGCCCTCGAACGCCAAGGCGTCACCGACGTATTCGCCTACCCTGGAGGCGCATCCATGGAGATCCACCAGGCCCTCACGCGCTCCTCCACCATCCGCAACGTCCTCCCTCGCCACGAGCAAGGTGGCGTCTTCGCTGCCGAGGGCTACGCGCGCGCCTCCGGCCTCCCCGGTGTCTGTATTGCTACCTCTGGCCCTGGTGCCACCAACTTGGTCAGTGGCCTCGCCGACGCACTCCTCGACAGCGTCCCCGTGGTTGCTATCACTGGACAGGTCCCCCGCCGCATGATCGGCACCGACGCTTTTCAAGAGACACCCATCGTTGAGGTAACCCGATCCATCACCAAACACAATTACCTTGTTCTTGATGTAGAGGAAATTCCTAGAATTGTTCGTGAGGCTTTTTTCTTGGCCACCTCAGGCCGACCAGGCCCAGTTTTGATAGACATACCCAAAGATATACAGCAACAGCTTCTAGTTCCCAATTGGAACCAACCCATGAGTCTACCCGGCTACATGTCTAGGTTGCCCAAGTCCCCCGCTGAGTCCCATTTGGACCAGATTGTGAGGTTGGTATCTGAGTCGAAGAAGCCGGTTTTGTATGTTGGTGGAGGGTGTTTGAACTCGAGCGACCAGTTGAGGCGATTTGTGGAGCTTACCGGGATCCCCGTTGCGAGTACTTTGATGGGTCTCGGGGCGTACCCGTGCTCTGACGAATTGTCCCTCCAAATGCTTGGGATGCATGGGACTGTGTGTGCTAATTATGCTGTGGATAAGTCTGACTTGTTGCTTGCTTTTGGGGTGAGGTTCGATGACCGTGTCACAGGGAAGCTCGAAGCATTTGCTAGCCGCGCTAAGATTGTTCACATTGATATTGATTCAGCAGAGATCGGAAAGAATAAGCAGCCTCATGTGTCAGTTTGTGCAGATGTGAAGTTGGCATTGGCAGGGATAAATCGAATATTGGAAGGCAAAGGAAGCAAGCTTAAACTAGATTTCTCAGCTTGGAGGGAGGAGCTGAAAGAGCAGAAGGTGAAGTTTCCATTGAATTATAAGACTTTTGGGGAAGCCATTCCTCCTCAGTATGCGATTCAGGTCCTTGACGAATTAACGGATGGGAATGCAATTATAAGCACTGGAGTTGGGCAGCATCAAATGTGGGCAGCTCAATTTTACAAATACAGGAGGCCTCGCCAGTGGTTGACGTCAGGGGGATTAGGGGCTATGGGTTTTGGATTGCCTGCTGCTATCGGGGCTGCTGTTGCAAATCCAGATGCAATTGTTGTTGACATTGATGGCGATGGGAGTTTCATGATGAATGTCCAAGAATTGGCAACTGTCAGGGTAGAGAATCTTCCCGTTAAGATAATGCTGTTGAATAATCAGCATTTGGGTATGGTTGTTCAGTGGGAGGATCGCTTTTATAAGGCGAACAGGGCTCACACTTACTTAGGGAACCCATCAAACGAGTCTGAGATATTCCCTAATATGCTCAAGTTTGCAGCAGCTTGTGGGATACCAGCTGCGCGTGTGACGAAGAAGGAGCATCTGAAGGAAGCAATTCAGAAAATGTTGGACACTCCTGGTCCATACTTGTTGGATGTAATAGTGCCCCATCAAGAGCATGTCTTACCTATGATTCCTAGCGGTGGTGCTTTCAAAGATGTGATAACTGAAGGTGATGGAAGATCGTCTTATTGATTTCCTGGCCACCATCCTTCGTATCTACAATTTTGAGATGTGCTTTAAGTGTTTAGTTTATCTAATTGTGTAAAATAAACTTATCGTTTCTATGCAAAAAAAGTTATGTAGATGCTATCTCCTACTTCACTTATTTGTTTATGTATTAAATGTATATTGTATAAGAGATCAATCCCCAGCTTCCTAAAGAAAATGCTAATAGTTAAGATGGTATTCTTTGTTTAAAGTGAATTAGGTGATGCAGCAGGTCGATTGCTCAAGGTTACGTTTGTTTCAATACTCGCTAATTTGTTCTCTGCTGGGATTAATTTGTTTATAGAATTTGTTGGTTGATTGAGTAGGTATTAAAAGTTGATTTCATATGGATTTATTCAATACCGCTGGTACTGCCACTGTAAGTATATATTTGTTGGTTTCTACTTTCTAATTTTTAGGCAGATTTTTTGGACCCTAAATTTAAGGCTTGCAGCTTGATTCATTGACAGTGTTGTTGGTACGGCTACCGTTAATGTGAACTTTTTCTTGGTTGCTTTCTAATGTTGACACTTCATTGATAGGGTTCGTCATCGAGTCGGGCTGGGCTGAAATTTTTGAGTTCTAGCTGCGTTTTACAGGCTTTTTAAATTTTTCATATTGGGCCAAAGTTTCCAAGGGCTTGATTCGGACAAAACTATCTGATCAGGTCGGGCTTTTTTAAAAATAATTAATTAAATTTCTAAGTCTTTTAAAATTTTTTGTTACATATTTTTTGTCAAAAGTGATGGATAAAGAGTTTTCTCTTAAACAATAGTATAAATTACTACATAACTTAAGAAAACAAAAATATAATAACCAAACTCTTTTACTAAACCTACACCAATAGCCAATATATTTTTAAAAAAATATTATACCTAAAAATGAATTTTATGAAAATGTGTTACTTCTACGCCTATCTCAAATTAGGATTGATATTATGAAAATTAAAGCAATTTTGCCATTAAGATTAATAAAGCCAAAATAAGCTTTCAAATTCTTTATTGAACCATTAAATTTGAACTTGTCAAAAAATAGGCACTAAAAGATTATTGTATATATTGCTTGTTTCCCACTCACTTTTTATCCACCTGTTGAGGCCCAAAAAAGTCACGAGAAGCCCAAAGACATTTAAGGCTCGATATAACATATAATTTTGGTCATGCGTTAATCCAAGCTATATTTTGGGAATTAAATAAATAAATAATAGTATCCATGCCATGCAAAGCCAATAATACATTTTTCATATGTCAATCACCTATCAAGCTTACATGAACTCAAGTTATGTGGTTACGGGGCTTGCATGAGGGATTGTGGTGTGGAAGGTTACGGAGGTCCACAAGGCCCACGGAAGCTCTTGGATAATGGAGACTTTGGGTTAGCTACTTGGGAGCACCAAAGTTCAAGCCCATTACTTAGAGTTCTCTAATGTGGGTAAGCAAATGAGATATTTTCCAAACATTTCCTTTTATCCATAGGAAATAGTCATTTTCCAAATGCCTAGCTTTATCCGTTGGAAATAAGCCTTTTCCAGCACTCCCTATTCCCCATTGGAAACAAGCCAATTCTGACACTTCCCTTTACCAGTTGGAAATAGTCATTT
Source organism: Prunus avium (assembly GCF_002207925.1). Next base: position 183,472 of record NW_018921653.1, on the reverse strand, counting down.
TCCAATGCTTAGCTTTACTCATTGAAAATAAGAATGTCCCAATGCTCCCTTTTACCCATAGGAAATAAACTAGTTCCAACACTTCCTTTTATCTATTGGAACCAAAGAGAGCCTTCCCCCTTTATAAATTGGGAGGCATTTGCCCAGCCAAAACCAGCCTATCTTGGTTGTTGCAAGCTTCTCAACAACCATGAGAACTCATCTTCTTTTCTCTTTTTGGCTGCTGCAAGCATTCCAGCTGCCATCCCAGCCATCAACCTCCATCTTTTGACTGCTGCAAGCATCCCAGCAGCTGTCAACCACCATCTCTTGGTTGCTCAAGCCCCCAGCAACCATCGAACCACTTTCCTTTCTCCCTTTGGTTGCTGTAAGCATTCCAACAGTCATCCCAGCTATTCCTCAACCATCACAACCAAGATTTTCCTTCCTCCTCATACCTTTCCAAGCTATAAATACCATAGCCTTCAAGCCTCAAGCTTTTCCTCCCATCCTCCTCTTGAAACTCTTAAATCCATAGCCATAGCCACAAATAACAAATCATCAACACCCCAAACTCAAGCATATCCAACACCAAGCCAAGCACATGCATTCTCATTTGCTAAACTTGTGAATCTTTAGCTCCCACACTCCAAGCTCTCATGCCAAGCTAATATAATCTCATATCTACATCAGCAAGTCATCTTCAACTTTTCGTCAAGCTGCCGGAAACATCAACATCAAACACACAGCCGCTGGAAGAAGAACAGAGTACCCCCCTGGGACATGCTTTTCCCTCGAGATGCTTTGGGCATAGTCCTCGCTAACTCAGAAAAAGGGGCAACGAAGGCTTAATCCACCACTCTATGGCGGTTCGAGAATCAACAAGCCCGGACGAGCCTTCCGACGGAAAAAGACCCCAACATAAATGCCGACTCTGCTGGGGACTAGGCCATTAGTCTTGTAGTGGCTCCTGAAAAATCACAAGCTTTAAAGTGAGTATTCATGCAACTGCACTACAAGAAAATTTGAAGATAAGAGCATTCTCTTTGATTTTGCTTTGTTAAGTTGTTCTGAAAAAATAAAAAAGGATGCAAAAGCATTTCTAATATTTTCTCTTATGTTGTAGACATACCTTCAAAGACAAAACATCTTGCGAAAGGCCTATGGGGGCTTAGGCAAATCCACCACAGCAAACTACACATGCAAACGCCAAATGACTTGGGGACTTCATGCCAAGCAAAGGAGAGAGACAAGAATCCAGAAGCTGCTGTAAATTTCAGTTTTCCTCCTCATCTGGAGAAAAACAAGTTGTATGCATCTCTTCCAGCAACTCGCTTTGCCTCTTCCTTCTCATCTTCAATCTACTTCTTTCAAAGATCTTCTTTGAAGCAAGTTGCAGGAGAAAAAAAAAATACAAGCAGGCCTCTACTCTATTTCTCCACCCTAAGTAAGCCAAAGAGAATACAACCCAACTATGCAACCAATTGCTAACCCCAACAAGCTGACTTGGGGGCTTCATGCCAAGCAAATTCAAAGAAGGACACCATGCCATCCAAACAAGCAAACCTATCCACCTTTTTTGCCATACAATATAAATCATCTCTTTGATTACAACAAGCCATATACCTCGGAGTTTCCACCAGTAATCAGCACACCTAGCCTTTGTCAAAAATCAATTTTGCAATTCACTCCCAAACATTATGCCTTTTCGAGACCTCAACCTCTTGGGGGCTTACCCATGTTAAAACATGCTGCCATTCAGACTCATGCAACCCCGTGCTGTAGGACCTCTGCAACATGCCAAGAAGGAAATTACAACATGCCAAGCAAATCAATCAAGCCAAATTTGCATGAAAAAAAAAAAAACCAACTCAAGCACAAGTCAAGCATCTAGCACATAAATTTTAGGGAACTTCAAATTTTCTCATGTCATACCAGGCTATACCTTGATTCCAAGGAATTGTATGACTCAACTTCATTCCATTCTCATGCCAAACCAAGCTAAATCTTGATTAGATTATCTACATCCTGAGAGCATGTCCAAGCTATATCATCCCAAGCCAAGTTACATTCTTCCAGCACCTACTCCATAAGCAAAGAATTTCCATCACATGCCCAATTTCAAAAATCCTTCCAGCACATGCCCTATTTCAAACATCCTTCCAGCACATGCCCAATTTCAAAACATCTTGCTAGTTTCAAATCCTCCAGAAGCCTTCATATCGCAAGTCAAGGTGCAAGCAAAACTCACCTTCATGCTGTCAAATTCCTAGCAAATTAGTAAGAAGATGACACTTCTCATGCTTTGGAGCCTCTCAATCAAGTCTGAAAAAGATACATTAGCCAAGAATCAGCCGCTGGAAAGGGATGCTTATTTTCTGAAGATGAATGCTTCATCAACCAAGCATTTGATAAATTCACATGGCATAAAACCAATCCACAGCCCAAGAAATTTCATTTCATTCAAGCATTCCAAGCAATTCAAGCATTTCAAGCAAATTGAAGAACTCATGCTCTTGCGACAAAACCATACAACATCATGCTCTCACGACAATATTGCTCAAGATCAGGCTGGGTTTTTTTAAAGGTTTTTCTCGCGATCCTAATGGGCGGGACTAGAACTAGTGCCTCTGAGGGTGCAGAGGTAGACGGTGTCAATGTCGTCGGCGCTGATGCGGAGGAGGAAAGGGACTAGGGTTGGAGCGAAAGGGGGTGGGGAACTGGCCATGGGGGTGGTGAAGGTACTGGAATCTTTTAAGCTTTATATATAGGATAAACGACAAAAGACCCCTTGAAAGTTTGGGGTCATTCTCAATATGGGCTATGGGATTTGAATTTCATCAATTTACACCCCCAATGTTTTCAAATCTGACCAATTTAAACCTTCCGTTAAGTTGACCGTTTGGTCAGACGTTAACTGATGACGTGTCCATTGTGGGACCCACCTACTAACCAATCCTTAAAAATAAATAAAATATTATATATATTTACACCCCCAAAAACCAGGCGCCTTCACCACCCCCCATTCCCAGTTCCCCACCCTCTCTCGCTCCAACCCTAGCCCCGTTCCTCCTCCGCATCAATGACAGTGACATCGACACCGTCTACCTCTACACCCTCATACATCGGTTCCAGTCCTACCCATCATGATCGCGAGCAAAACTTTTAAAAAAAACCCAGCCTCTTCCCTACCCAACAACCCAGAGGCCCCACCACCACCCCCTCTCGCACGAACCCCAGCCCCTTTCGTCCTTTGTCGCATTAGTGCTGGCGACATCGGCATCGTCTACCTTTGCACCTTCAGAGGTACTGGTTCCAGTCCCGCCCATCAGAATCACGGGTGTTCGTCTTCCTTGTGCTTTTAGGCCATGAAATTCGTAAACAAGAAGGCTCTAGCGTTGAAGATGCTCATTTTGCTTCTGAAGAGGAAAAGGAGAATCATTTGCCTCCTCAAGTTGAAGTGGCACAAGATATCGAAGATTGGCCTAGTCCCTTTTCTACGGCCATGAAAATCATTAAAGATCGAGCAGCAAAAAATGCCCAACTGCCCTCTAAAGACCAGACCAAACCACCATTCGTTAAATGGGTTCCTAAAAGTTTTCAGGATCATCCCCTCTAAAAAAATTTGATCCCCTCATTGCAAGATCTGTGTTTGTCCTTTCTTGCTAAGAATGCTGATGCAATTGTTTCACTTGAGCATGTTGCAGATGCTTTGAGATACCTGCTTTGTCAGATGCTCTGTGATTCTCGAAAAATGAACAGTCATTTCTTTGAGCTTCTTGTTCAAGGATTGCCAATAGAGGTTCGCGTAAGGGATTGCTCATGGATGACAGAGGAGCAAGTGGGTTATGATGTCAATCTGCCTTTTTTTATTTTTAAATTTTATGTTATTATATATATATATATTAAATTGGTTAGTTGGTGGGTTCCACAATGGACACATCATCAGTTAACATCTAACCAAACGGTCAACTTAACGGAAGGTTTAAATTTGTCAGATTTGAAAACATTGGGGTGTAAATTGATGAAATTCAAATCCCATGGCCCATATTGAGAATGACCACAAACCTTCAGGGGGTCTTTTGTCGTTTATCCTTATATATATATAATGTTATTTTTTATATAAAAAATTTGGGATTGGTTAATAGGTGGGTCCCACAGTAGACACGTCATCAGTTAATGTATGACCAAACGATCAACTTAACAGAAGGCTTAAATTGGTCAGATTTGAAAACATTGGGGTGTAAATTGATGAAATTCAAATCCCAAGGCTCATATTGAGAATGACCCCAAACCTTGAGGGGGTCTTTTGATGTTAATCCTAAATTATTTTGATTAAGTATAAAATGAGGTTATGGAGTGCATCAATTAAATCTTAAAAAAAGGACATAGACGAGCAGGCCTTGGGCAGTCCTAGGTCAGGTTGGGTCGTGAGCTTCAAATCCTAAGCCCAAATCCTACCCAACCTTAGAGCAGGGCGGGCCAATCTATTCTAACCATTGGGGCAGGGTAGGCTTGTTGGGCTTCGGGCTACCTACTTCAACCTGCGGGCAAAAAAATTTCCCCTCTATAGGCCTCTCAATGGGTTTGTAAGTTTGGTTAGGTCTTATGGAGGTAGTTTAGGAATAGATGGGTATTTATTTATAGTAATTTTCTTAATTTCCTCATCGATATTGTCCCTAATTTAACCACCCGACGATATGTGTGAGGTTTTATACAAAAAGCCCCAATGGTATTAGTAATGGAACCATTTATTATGTATTTTATTTTATTTAGTAAGTTTCTACTTCAATATTCTTCAACAGTTATTTCATCGGACTGGGTTCTGCTATCAACCAATTCCCAATAGTGATATATGGTCATGTTTCATTAATTCTAAATGTTTGAGAAATCACGGGGCATTTCCCCTACCCTAGCTAGTTGGCCATAACAATTTGAACTTAAGAGGAAATAACAGTCTCGAATTAATAGCATCAGAAGGAGTAACCATAACAGTCTCAAATTAAAAGCATAGCAGTAAGTAGCATATCCATTCTCAACCAGCATCGATGGAGAGAGAATGAATCTTAACTGTCCTTAATAGGATCCCTAATTACAATCCAAACCATAGACTTATACATATAATTAAAAGAGTATCAAGGTCCATTTCCAAGTAGAAGATGATCAGAGAGAGAGAGAGAGAGAGAGAGAGAGAGAGAGATGAGAAGATGAGAAGATGAGAAGATGAAAGATGAGGTTGACCTAAGTCCTAACCATGGTTGGTGCGTTAGTGGAGACGAACCCAAGGGAACCAAAATATCTCCCGAGGGTTACATGCAGATGCTTTTTGAGCTCCACATCCATCAATGGAGTGCTCAAAACTATGATGAGATTAATGTACTAGCTAGCTAGCTAAAAGCTAAAATGCCAAAGAAAAAGAAAAAGACACAAATTCTGTCCCTCCTAAAATTAGTGAAATGGCTAAAACTCCCATAGTTTAGCCACAATGAATTTACAAGAAATAAACAAGAGTTAGTGATTTGCTCCCCTCCTCCCCTTACCCTAAGGGAAGATGGTGGGTTGGTTGGTTAGACACATTATATCATGTGAAAGTTGACAAAAAAAAAAACTTGGAAAAGCTTTATAAAGACTGACTGCTCCTAGCTAGTTCTAAAATCCTAAGACTAGATGTTAACAGCCAAAACAATTGGGGCATTCCATGCCCATGTTTTTTCTTCTTCCTAAAACTGCGCCTCTTTTTCTTGAGGTGATTGTTAGCTGAAGATGGAGGGATTAGCCATTTTAGGACTGACATCCCAAGTGAAGGGCTTGCTATTTGTGTTGAATTTACAATATTTGCAAACCATTTTATGTCTTTCTTTAGCCTTCCTGGGCCAAAAGTTACATGAGGTTGGTTTTTTCTTTTGTTGCTTCAGCCCCTCCAGGGCTAAGAAGTTATAAAATTTTAAAAAAAGGAAAAGAAAAAACTTTTTTTCCAACTTAGCTATACCCAATAGCCCGAGTTGGTGATCAGTAGAAAGATGCTTTAGTTCTCTTCAAGGGAACCCAAAGTGTTTTGAAAAAGATGCAAGGGAAAATGAAAATGCATGAGTATGAGATGCACCCCAGCCAATTGTGGAGAATGATTTCATGTAGCCCCTATGGGAGGCTTTGTATGTGTGCAAGAGCTTAACTAGCCCAAATGCCATTTGCAAATTGGGCTAAGTTGTGTGTTAGATGGCGAGAGAGAGGAAGAGATGGAGAAGTGAACCATGGTTAGGCCAAAGGTTTGCTGAAAATTCAGAAGCCATATGCAGCTGAAGAGGATGGAATCGAGTTTGAATAATTGGAGCCATGCACGCACTTCGGATTCAATGACTAGCGATGAGGAATTGGTGCAGGAAGGGCCATGGTTACGCCTGTGGCACAGCAAAGCACACTGTCAAAGATATTAGTACCCTCTTTCCACCAAACTCAAGTATTTCATTGTAAATAAAAAAATAAAAAATATATATAATATTAGCAGTCATTAAGTGGGCAGGCCTAGCTAGGTTAATCACAAATTACCTGGCGATTGCAAGGCGGGTGAGGGCGCAAGAGAAATGGGAGGACCATAGTGCTGGTAGCCTCCTCCAACACCAGTTGAATTCAAGGCCGAATACTGGAACAGGTGGTGGTGGTGGTGGTGTGGATATTGGACACCAGTTGCGTAGTTCTGCACACCTGAAGTAGTACTATAAGCTGCTGCTGCTCCTCCATTCCCTTCTGATCCGTATTGCAGATATGGGTAAAATGCAGCTGCAGCTGCGGCAGCTCCCGTCACCATTCCGCCTGCAGGGCTTGTCCCGTACATAGGATACTGCCCGGTTGCCCCTCCATACAAACCATAGTAGTTCTGAACCATGCATATACCAACAGTATTGCACAACACAATTAATAACTAACTCGAAATAAACTACGTACCTTTAAAGTAAATTAAAGTGAAATGACTTACAAATCAATTATATCCATACTTGTTTTTTAAATCTAACCGGCCGTTAATTTGGACTTTATCGATAGCCAAGAAACGATACAAGACTCGTCAAACTAATCCTGTGGGTTCCCCATTACTTTCATCATACCTGGTTTTTTTTTTGGGGTTCTTTTTGTGTGTGTGTGTGTGTGTGTGTGAGAGAGAGAGAGAGAGAGAGAGAGAGAGAGAGAGTGTAGTGAAGATCGTAGAGTGAAAGCGTAAATAGGATAGAAGGTTGGACCACACGTCCTTGTAATATAATGAATCAAGGATTCAAAAGAAAGAGTTTGATTGACGAAGTTAAATTATTTCTCACAACTTGACCCTCTTGGCATATGCTGTCGGTTGGTCCACTATATTCATGTCCCCGTTACCCTTATCTAATATGGACAATGTGGAAGAGTAAATATACAGCTACGATAATTTCGAGAATTTTTATAACCAACCCGAAAGCCCATCCAAATTATAAACTCTCAACCTATTGGCTAAATGTACACTACCACGTGCCACTATGTACTAGTGATCTGCGAAAAACCACTTTCATTGTAAACAAATCCAACTTTAATTATGGGAAATTCTATTTAATAACGAATAATGAAGAAGTTAAACTCTCATCTAAAGTCTATAATCTTTTGGTTAAAAAAAATTAGATTATCGGTACGGTCCCATTTAATTAACGGAGTCGAGAGAAGTGCTCCTCTATGCTGCGGCATGCAATGCAATTACATCAAGCGAAAAATAGTTTATTTTGTTCATTTTATTTGAAAGGAATGCCGATACTTCAAAAAATGAACGCGCCTTTTAAATTCCTCGACAAAAAATGACATGAATTTGAAAGCCGCGTTTGTTTTAAAAAACTATGGAAAAGGTAATTTTGTTAAGTTTAGTTTAGTGGGTCGGTAATAAGCTCCCAAAATAGTTTCTTTTGACAAAAGGAAAACCAAGGGTAAAAATATGTCGAGAGATTTGAAAAGTGATTGCCTCCTGAAAAGGAAAAAGTAGCAAGGCTTCCAGAAGCAGGAGCATCCTAAGAAGCGAAAACTGTATAGTAGAAAAGAAAGTAAAAGTAATAAAAAAAGGAGAAGTGTCTACAAACCGTAGGGTAAGTGTAGTCTGGTGAGTATGGAGAGTACCTGAAACGGAATAGCGTTCAAAGAAATCGAAAAGTTACAAGTTAGAAGCTGAACTAAAGCTTTGGAAATAATTAACTCTCAAGATCCAAAACGAATATTCTTTTCAAATTATTTTTAAAAGCATCGAACATGAAAATAATGTATGCATGCATGACTCATGATAAAATAGTTCATGTCATGCATGATATAGCGCATGCATGCATGCCTAAGGTTGCAAATGTAGGAGACATGCAATGCGATGCAAGGATGGATGAGTTAATCTGCATGTGATATGAACAAATGCAAAAGAAGAAGAGAGAGAGAGAGAGAGACAGAGAGAGAGAGAGGGATGAGCGTGCTTTTGATTAATGAGGTTGGGTGGTGGAAGTGCATGAGTTGGCAATGCACGTGCAGCTTCCCATATATACACATGATGCATATTGTTGTAGAAATGAAAGCATGTTCATGATAGTTAATTATAATAGTTGATGATGATGGTATACATACCCATAAAGATTGTAAGGTATCCCTTGTTGGATGGCATAATGAGGGAAGGTTGCTGCTGCAGAAGGAAAAGCTGATCCGACTCCACCTCCGAACCCTGTTTGGAAAGACCCCATTACCCTAAAGTTCCTCCCTGCTCCTCCACCACCTATCCATATATATATATACATACCTAATTTATTAATTATTTCCAACTGCAAATTTAATTCATGATTAAATCTATCACTCTACAAATTATAACATAAACATACAAAGTTAATTGCATGCATGCCATTGGCCCATTGCCACTGAGGATATATATATATGAGAAGGATATGCTTCAAAGAAGAGGAAACATGTGGTTCCAAAACTATGTATCATGCTTTGGAATGGTAGCTGGGTAATTTTGTTGCTAATTAACTTAGTAAAAAGGATATAAAGGACTTGTTCGATATTTAACCATTTCTAATTAACAACTTAATCCTTCATTAGGAATATTCATGTTGCATGTATTTCACTGTGAAAGTGAGTTTACTCCAAACCAGAATATTTTCGGCTCTTTTTAAGACACAAATTATAATTCTTGCGAGGAATATCCACAACTCAAACACGCAACACTAATTCTTGCTAAAACTTTTGTCAGATCTGTTATATTTGATCACTAATTATAACCTATATTTGGAGAAGACCAATATGATAATGCATATACCTAATTCAGAAAATATATGAAAATAAAAGAAAATTGAGGAATGAAGGCGGGTATACCATGCTTTGGAGTTGAAGGCTTGGATCTCTGAACTCCCAGAGAAGCAAGATTGCAGTTGGCCCTCCTCCCATCAATCACAGGAGCAGCATCCACACAAGCTCTCATGGCAGCTTCGGATTCGCGAAAAGTTACCTGTATAATTATACAAGTTCACTATCACAAAATTCAAATAAAGAATCAAGTATACTGATTTTATGATCCATTTCAATCCTTGTTTTGTTTCAAGATCTAGCTAGCATTAGTACATATTATTATGTGTAGATATATGAGATGAAAAATGCATGTGATAAAAGAAAAATAAGAAGAAAACATACAAATCCGTAGCCTTTTGATCTGCCGGTGGCCTTGTCAGTAATGACAACAGCCTCCAAGATCTCACCGAACTGTTCAAAGTATTTCTTCATGGTTTCCTTCTGGGTTTCCCAAGCCAATCCTCCAACAAACACCTTGGTGTATGTGGTATCACCAAACTGCCCTGCCAAATTAGCCGGAGTCATCTTAATCTTCAAGGACAAATATGGGATCGATCTCTAGCTAGCAGCTCCTTGTACAATATATCTTGCTGTCTCTGGATCTCTCAGTCAGCAACAAAACTTTCCCTATGTATATCTTGCTGTTGTTGTTGTTGTTGATGTTAACTAATTATGAGCCCTATCTACCACTGTGGCACAAAGATAGCTAATAATAGATGGATCTAGTTGGTGGTGGTGGTGGTGGAACAAGAAGAAGAAAAGAAGAAAGAAAGAACAAGTCCCACTAGATTTAGAGGGATCTTCTACAAGATTTAGATGGTGAGGAATTTGGTGGTGAGGGAGGAGGGTGTTGATCAGAGAGACAATTAGGTCAGAGAGAGAGAGAGAGAGAGAGAGATCAAAAAAAGAGGAGAGAGAGAGTGAAGGGAGAAGGGAAGGGAGGGAAGAGAAAGCAAAAGTTGGAAAAAGAGGAAAGCCCCTCTCATAATACGGACATGAATTATATACACAACCAGCCCCCACCTCTTAACATTATTGTACACCAACTATTCACGCACTACCTCTGGCGCGTCTTCATCACACTCGTACGTTTTCCATTTTTATATGAATCAGAATCATCATTCTATATGTAATTATCTCCTATTCCCCATATGGGTGCATAGTCCCCACACGCGTAATGATGAGAGTGGGAATGGCTTCTGTTCGTATTATTATGTCCCTGGTCGCTGTCGTTTTGATTATTTTTAAGGGAAAGATGACGAGTGACTAATTTGCCCCCTGTTTGCATTAAAATGACGAAACTTGCCCCCGAGCAAGTGCGTTTGTTTTGTCAACTTTTTGGTGGAGTGAGGTGAGGCGTGAGACACACTGACTCACTGAGCAGCAGTGGCAGAAACGGAACGGAAAAAGTTTTGGGAGGGAATGAAATCAGAAAAACAGCAATCACGCGGGAAGTCAAAGGTCAGCCTCGTCCAATTGGCAACTGCAGCAGCAGCTGTTTACTGTCTAGAGTCTACGTGGTGGGAATTCTATTCTATGTTTTTTTAAAAAAAAATCTCCACAATCAATCATTTAAAAATAAAATTGGACTTAACTTTCAAGTGCGTGACATAATAGTGACATGCCATATACCACTTATCTGGGTTTGGCTAGGATAGACGGCTAGGTCATTGACTCGTAGCTCTTCAAGCAAGGATTTATCTTCAAAAATTTGTCATTATGCTCTTCTAACTTAAATGTCAATATTATTATCAAAACAAAACAATTTTAAGTCAACATTGAGCAACCAGCTTTTTTTTTAACAGTAAGATTCATCGATAAACATGGCAAATACTCAAAAGACAAATAGAAAGAACACAACCCTAAGGAGATTCTTACAATACACAAAATTTAGAAAACATGCACAAACATTGTAAGATAATGAGTACAAAATAACAACTTAAACCCCATCTCCCTTGGAGTACATATAAGGAGGACCCATAACTCCTAGAACAACTAGTGCTTCAAGAAGACCAAGTAGAGAACAATCACTCAAACAACTTGGGACATGAAACACCTCGAAGTGGAGGGCATTACCGCTCAGCTTCCGCCAAGAGAACATCACAACATCTTCAAATCTCCACTTCATTCCAAGAAAAAAAAACTATTGATAATAGATACTAATGAGAGTCGTGCATCATCCAATCCTGATCTAGAGAGTCCTAATGCTACTACTTAGTTTATCTATTGTATTCCTCACGTGTCCTTATCCTAGAATTACAACTCCTCATCATGTATATCTCTTTATTATGTAACGTGTAGTTATCTCCTACTAGGGTAGGACTCTTGTATAGCATTATATAATCAATATCAATACACACGACCTCTATACAATTCTAGAGGCTTATAATATCTCTTCATGGTATCAGAGCTTTCTGATTAACATAAAATATATATATATATATATTATCCTCTTTTTCTCCACACCCAACCTTCTTTATGGCGACCTCTACTTCTAGTTACAGCTCCTCCTTCGTTGCTCATATGCCCAACGTTTCCAACGTGTTGACCGTCAAGTTGGAACGTAATACCTACCCTTTATGGCTTGCGCAAATTGTGCCGCTTCTTCGCAGCCGCTCTCTTATGAAATATGTTGACAGTACCAGTATCTGCCCTTCTGCTTTTCTCTCTAATGATGCTGGTAAACGAACTGACAAGGTGAATCCGGCTTATGAGGACTGGATTCAACATGATCAAATGGTGTTGTCCTAGCTTAATGGGTCTCTCTCTCCTGTTGTGCTTGCCATCGTTGCTCGTTCTACCTCTGCGCATCTCACTTAGTTATCTCTTGAGAAAAGGTATGCTTCTCAAAATCAAAATCGACTCCTCCAGCTTCGTGGTGACTTGCTGCAAACTACTCGCGGTGATCTCTCGATTGCTGACTTTCTTGACAAGGTGAACTCTCTGGCTGACAACCTTGCTCTTTATGGCTCCCTGTAAGTGACTCTGATCTTGTTGCTATTATCATGAACAACGTCGGTCCTTTATATGAGACTACTGTTAGCTCTGCCCAAGCTTGTGATTCTCCCATTTCTTATGATACCCTTGAGGCTCTTCTTCTTAGTACTGAACGCCGGCTCCAGTCTGTCCAACTTCCTAGTTCTGACCTTGGAGGTACTGCTATGGTTGCTTCACGTGGAAGTGGTGGTTTTCGTGGCCGTGGCTCGTTTGGCCAGTGTGGTGGCAGTGGTTTTTCTAGCGGTTCCTCTTTTCATGGTGGTCGTGGTAGTTTTTCTTCTTCCACAGCTGGTGTTCTTGGTGCGGCTCCTTCTTATTCCAGCAGTGTTTCTTCTTCATTCTCTGGCAGTGCTTCCTCATCTTCCATGGCTCCTGGTCCTACTGCCTTTTCTTCTGGTTCACGGATTCTTTGTCAAATCTGTGGCCATGGTGGCCACACCGCCTTGGATTGCTATAACCGCATGAATCTTGCCTTTGAAGGTCGCATTCCTACTCAGCGCTTATCTGCCATGGCTACTTCTTCCTCTCAGCAACCTAGATCCTCCTCTTGGCTTATGGATACTGGTGCCAACTCTCATATTACCCATATGTGGGTGCTTTGAACATTCCCAGAGAATATCGTGGTAATAACTCCATTGGTGGTGTCATTGGCGGAACAGGTTTAACTATATCTCATATTGGTAGTTCTAATATTGTTCACGGTTCCTCCTCTTATTCTTTGTCTAACCTTCTTTGTTGCCCTCAAGCCTCTACTAAACTTGTTTCTGTTAACCGTTTTTCTCGTGACAATGACTGTTTCTTCATGGTATCAGAGCAGGTTAGCCCACGTGTGAAAGCCCAACAATCACACGTGCTCCACGTCACCCAAAATGTGGTGTCCATGTGAAAGGCTTGAAAATTCGCCATGCACGTGCGGGGGTGTGTGAGAATATGAAGGTAAAGAGTCCCACATTGGAAAGTTAAGAAACCTAGCAAAAGCTTATAAAGAATTGGGTTACTCCCCCCATTGCCAATTGGTTTTGGGGTGAAACTTCAACTTTCCTTCAAACCGAATCTAGAAGCTCCACCTCCAAAACAGAGAGATTTGAAAGAGGTCTACCACAAAAGCCCAAAAACTGCAAAGACACACGCAACAGAGGTCTAAAGTAGCATATATACTTAGATCTACCAAAATCCAGCCTCAAAAGGCTAATAAACAACCCCTAGAAAACTAGGATGAGACTAAACCCTTTCAAAGCAAGGAATCTACAAAACCCAACATAAAGTTGATTGCTCTTCACAACATAACTGAGGGGACTTGGGGAGAGAAGCCCGGTTTATTAGCCGAATGGCTGGTTCTAGGGCGTTTTCAGATATGTTGTGGGTTTTGGGTTGGGGAAAAGGAAGAGTCGAGTGAGCAAAAGTTAAAAGATATTGTTTTAGGTTATTGAGCAACCAACTTACATGACTAGACTGCGGGTTTTTGACATCTTGTGTAACATAAAGTTGAAGTTCTTCTTTAGACCCTAGAGATGAGAAATCTTTCAACCACTATTTTGTTTCCACTTCATGCCTCTTTGGGTGTCATGTCCTGAATTGCAAGTGTAGGGATTTTATTCAACATGTGGGTGCTCCAATTTACTGCTCCCGGCCATAAACTCTTTGGAACTTTTCCTCTTTTGCTAGCATGCTCATCACCATGTTAAGGATTGTTCAATTCTTCCTCTCGAACACACCATTTTGTTGTGGTGTGTAGGATGTGGTAAGTTCTCTCTAAATATAATGTAAGGCTCAAAAACCTTCAAAAGCTTGTGAAGTATATTCTCCACTTGTTCGAAGAACTTTAATTGTGCTCCCAATTTCATTCTTAACAAGGGCCTTAAAACTTTTGAATGCATTTAAAGCTTTTTATTTTTCCTACAAGAAATACACACAAATTTTCCTAATAAAATCATCAATATCATAAATAAAGTGTCGCTTTATCCATTTGATATTAGATTAGTATTTCCAAAAAAAAAAAAAAAACACACACACACACACACATCAACAATGCATTAGGCCAATTCCAATGTTGCCTTCGTTCCAACCAAAGTCTTCTCCTCATCTAAAACTACCAAGAGAAAGGCAACAACTATCCCAACAACCAAGATAGAGTAGCTTCTCTCTGATACGTGACCTCATCAGTTTACCCTTGGCCACATCTATCCTCTTTAACAACCCATGAATTATCATCTTTGATCGTGCACAAATGTCAAGATTAAACCAGTCAAAAAACCCACACCCATTTGCCTTTACATGAATGTAATGCATTAACTACTACAGTGTAATTCAAAAATCCAAACAATTTGAAATTTTAAAGACAAAAACCATACAAACCAGACCTATGTGGTTTCGGTTCTAGTTCGGTTCAATTTTCATAGAAAGTGTCTCGATGAACCGAACCAAACTGGAACTATGCGGTTTTGGTTCCAGTTCAGCCAATTTTTTGTTTGGAAAGATAAATATATGAAGATGTGAAGAAGAAAGAAATAGGAACAAAAGAAAAATATGTAGTAGAGATAAAATAAGAGAGAAAGATGTGAAGAGATAATGATGAGGAGAAAGAAAAAGAAATAGGTGGAAAATAGATAAGACGGAAGCGCAACATGAGCTGCTATGGTTCACCGAAAAGAAAAAGAAGTTGGGCTACAGTTATTTAGTTGAGTATAAATTGAAACTAAGATATATGGGTATTAATTGTGCTAAAATATTTAGATATTACTTGGACTTACTAATGTGATTTGAAAGTTAATTAGGCTTACTAATTATTTTGGATATAAATGAATAAGTAAACTGAACATAACCGGTCTAGTTTGGTTTTGACAGGTTTTTTCAAGACAAGAATCGGGATGGGAGCTTATCCAAAGCGGTTCCGTTCGATTTTTGAGCCTAGGTTGACTTTTTCTGTCAACACGGTGTTTTTCCCCTTTTTTGTTTTACTCAGCTCACTTGTTCAAATGTCCACCCCTAAAGAAGACACGACCTAGGGTTCGTGGCCAAACGCAAGAGTCGAGTGGCCATGCTCAAGTTAGGAGGTCACAAATACTGAGTTTTAGTAAATGAAGTGGAATATATATGTGTTGATGAAAAATTGTTGAATGAGAAAGGATGACAAAAAATACATTTTCAAGTTGTTTAAAAAAAAATAGGTTAATAGTTTTTCTTTTTCCAAAAATAGAGAATGAAAATTGTTACCAAACATGTTTTCAATTTTTTAAATTTTCAAAAACAGTAAAAATGAAATGATTATCAAACGAGCTTTAAATTAATTACAGAAATTGTATTTGGCACGGCAACGGCTTTGTTGTGGTTCTGCGGCTAGTAACATGTCTAGTGTTGAAAATTATAGTTTTGTAAGTCCAACAAGGCCCGTGGTTGTGTTAAGATGGGTTGGGATTTGGAAGAGAAGGGCATGGCATTTAAGCAATAAGATATGGGAGGAAGGGCAGTTAGGAAAGAGCAAAAAGCTAAGCAAGCTTTAAACAAAAACTAAAACCTTTGCTGATGATGATGCTGGTACTTGGAGAATATGGGCCACCAGAAATCCCTTGAGAATTACGATTATGTTATGTATGATATGAAATGAAGAGCATCCTTACGTGCTACCATCATCATCATTCATATTCATATTCATTTATATATATATATATATATATAGTGCTCTGTCGTATTGTCCTTGTTTCATTACATATCAACCATCGGATGGAGGGGAAGAGGAAGGTATGCATAATGGACGAGTGCGATAAGATTATTAAAGATGTAGAGGTAGAGGGTAAGGAATAGGGCAGCAAAACTTAATAGGGAAAAAGGTCGGGTAGCAGGTATTATCTGGCAACTGGGGCAGCTGTCTTCCAATTGCTTTGACCAAAGAAAGTGACAATCCATTCAATTCCTTCCTTCCGATATGACCGATATGGCCATATCCAACTCATACCCACTGTCACCCACGCACACACACAGACACATAGACACAATCACTTGTTCTTTTTTTTTCTTCATATTAAGTGTTTCACTCTGCGTAAAGTGGTGAGAGTGAGAGAGAGAGAGAAAGAGAGGCAAAAACAGGAGGCAGCAGTGACACAGAAGTATTGTTACCAACTGATAACACAAATACACATGCCTGTCTCATGCAGGGCTGCTTTATCTTTTCTTTTATCCCACCACCCCCCACACCACTTCCAGCTCACTAAAACACTTGCATGGGGCCCCACTTCCCTTCCTTCCTTACTGTGAATTGCCACCCCCCTATGCCCTATGCCCTATGCCCTATGCCCTATGCCCCTAGCCTTGTTGGCTTCATTCCTTCATTCATACTGTTACTGTACTAACTCTTCATCGAAATTCAAGAGTTAGCTAGGTTTCATCCATTTTCGTCCAAAGGTAACATAAAGAAGCACACATGTTTGGTTTCAATACTTAATTGAAATTCTACTCAATTCAAGAACAATTAGTGCCTTCACCCGATAATAAATTCATCGCTCAACTTTTCTATTCGAGTTTTCATCCCAATTGAATAAGAGGTTGTTGTCACATTACATTTGCATTTTTTGAGTTGAATAAACAAAGAATAATGTTATTCTTACCACATTCACATACCATCTTATGTAGCAAATAAGATAGACATCCATATCAATTAAAATTAATTTAATATTTTCTTTTCTTTTATAATTTCTTGAAACATTTTAATTGATGTGGCAAGAGTTACACCACCACCACACCACAACTGGTTTGGGCCAAGCCACAAATGTCAATAAATCCTTAGTCAGGAACACTGATTTGCAGGCCCATCAGACAAGAGAGCACGTCTCCCTCGTCCCTCCCTTCCCATTTGACTACCTCTCTTGAAGTTGCGCAAGGCCTTCAATGGCAAGGCAATCAAATTAAGCAGTTGTTAGGAATCAGACTCCAATGTTAAAGAAGAAAACAATACCATATCTTCAGTTCAGCCATGGTGGTGGTTCCCAAGCAGTCCTTCCAGATAGCTTTGCCACCCTAAGACCATGGTCTGGCTGCAGCTTCCAGGATACAACCTTTTCTTTTTCAACAAGTAAATCCTCCATGACTAATAGAAAAGTGAACAAAGGACTATGCTAAATATAACTTGAGATAAAATAAAAAATAAAAACCAAAATACAACATTTTCACCTCCTATCTTACTTACAGGGACTAATGCTTGAATGTCAGTCGTGTCACTTCAACTTATCTTGCTTAAACTCATGCCAATTACTTTTTCATTTCAACAATGTAAACATATTCTTCAAAGAAAATACCTCAAACCTCAAACCTTTAGCTTTTCATTTTCTCTAACAAAAAGTCCACTTAGTTCGCTTAGACGTCTTGGTTCTCTTAATTATCCTAGCCATATGAGAAGAGAGCCAAGACATCTAAGAGTACTAAGTGGAACCACCTAAATCCGTATGATCAACTCACCTTAAGTAGAGTTTTAGTTACAGATATAAGAAGCTTGAATAAAGAAGCAGAAACAGAAAGGTAAGCATCCTAGATATTGATAAGTGTCATGTTTACATTGTTTGGGGAGTCCAAATAAGATGAGTATAAGTCACTCCTTACTTTCGCATTTCGAGTATGACAGGGTCGCATCCGTTTCGAACTCTACCAACACAAAAACAAAAATAACACCAAAAAGTGCAAAGAAGCCTGTACTTCATAGCACAAGCACTATGTGCAACTATGACAAATCCTCGTGATAAAGATGAAGCCCAAGACCAAAACGTGCACAAGCGCGACGAAATGCCATTGCTTCTGCCTTCTGTACAGGATCCCCAAAACTTGTGTCATCTACTGAAGCAGTGCCGGTCGACTCCCTAAAGATCTGGCAGAAACAAGTAGCATATAGTTAGGAAAACAAGTCAGATACGTGCCAAACCTTACAATCTTTTTCTCTTCTTTTTGGTTTTTCAACATTTCTGAAGCTCATTTAAAGGAGCTTCCACAAATTTCTTAATTTACGAAACCTGTGGAAGTGCCTGGAGTCCTTACTTCAACCAGTAGAACATCCATCCCAGTTTTTTTATTGAAAATATCTTAGCACATAAAGAAGACAGGTACATATGCAACTATCCTATCCAACACATAGATCACACAGGAGAGAAGATTAAAAATAAAATTTTAAAAAGGAAATTAAGAAACAGTTGTATAAGTTTTCTGATGAACACCAAGATCACAGAATATACAACCAAACGAATGAGGTTTTCCCATTTTAGGACAACTGAATTCTAAATTCACTGAAAAGAAAAGATAGTTCATGGCATCCCATTCATTCATTTCTAGATAGAAGATACATATGCAAAGTACATGTAATGGGAATATTCTAGATTGCTTAGACAATTGTGAATTTATAATTTCCAACACTGAAAATTAAAAGGTTAGAGGAAAAGAAATGGAAATATGAATATTGTTGTACCTCAGCATCAGTGCCATAGAGCGTGACACGATAAACAACAGATACAGACTTGGCATCAGCAGAGTAAGTGATGCTGCGGACCTCACCGGACCATTCTACAAATAAAACATGTGCAATAAAAAAAATGAAAAATTGGAAGTAATTTGGGAATATGAAGCCTGGTGTGGTGGTGGTGGTGTTGGTGGTGCCTACCTGGAGCATGCAAGTTCATAATCCGATTAACAATGTGCCTGAAATGTAAATATCAGGCCAGATTCAGACTTGTTTTGTTTTTCTGTCACAAAGATTTTGAAATTAAAACAAGATTATATTTTAGTAAGTAATACCAGGGGATGTATTTGGAGGTAAAGCCACTTTCGGAGCGGGTTTTGACGAGGGAATCAGGGACTTTCTTGTTGAGTTGCTTGAGGATTTCAGAGAGGGGTCTGCTGATTCCCGAGCTCACTGCGAAGCCGTCGTCTTCTGCCTCTTCTTCTGCTTGTTTCTCCCTCCGCCCTTCCGCATTAGAAGAAGAGGCCAACTTGGCGTAGGAACGCCGCCACGGTGAGCCTTCACCCACAGCTACACACAGCGATCTCAACATAGAGGATTTAGAAGCGACTGATTGCGCCATTCCTCTCTCCAAAGGAAGCACAAAACCCACAAACAAACAGCAAAACCCTCTCGGCCCTGTCTCACTTGACTTGCCAAATTTTTGACAACAAATTAATACTATTTCCCTGATTTTTGGGGTCGTCTTTCACTTCAATCCCATTTTTGAGTGTTCCCGGTACACCACGTGGTTGGTGTACCATCCAATAGACGGAAGACATATGGAATATGTCCAATGCAGTCCACCACATGTCATAAGAAGAAATGCAGTAAGTTGAATAATAATTCCACATGTTCTATGTTTATTGGATGGTACACCAAACACGTGGTGTACCTGGAACATTTAAAAATTTCTCCTAAAACCTCATAAGGACAGATTTTTTATTTTATTTTAAGAATTTAGAATTTAGAAAAAATTGAATTATTTTTTTTATTTGTTCACACATCATATGAAAAATGTAGGCGTCACAATACCAATTTAACGGAAGGTTAAATGGTCAAATTGATAGGCGACTTAAATTGATTTTATCTTACAACCTCACGGTAAACTCGCCATAAAACCTGAAGGTATAAAACGTAATTAGGTCTTCATCTAATTTACCGGTGAAATGAAGTTGAAAATTTTATTTAAAAGAAATGGGAACTTTAGTTATTGAATTTTGGGTTCAATTCAAACAAATCATACTTATAAGACAGCACTAACGATGCTCAAGTGGCATCTGATTCTTGGAAAACATCAATCTAAATAAAGGGTTTAGAAGAAAAAATGATAAGTATGGTGATCAGATGAGAGCCATTTGTTGGACGTTGATTGGGTAGCAATCAGAGGGTGGGCCGTTAAAAGCCCGCCAAGCAAGGACGGCATTTGCAGCTTCAGTTGGGTGGTAGGCATCCCAAAAAATGTACTGATTTCTATTTGCACATGGAACCAAATATGGAAGACATGTTATCTGCCCTCTGTTCCTCCCAATTCCACAGCACCCTCTATCAATCACACTGAACCCTGCCATGCCAAATTGCCAAATTGCCAATGCCATGTATTATATACTTTTAACTGCATCCTTATTAGTGTCGTTAAAACGAAAATTATAAGTAGTTGTTGTTACCATAAAGGGCAGGATTGTTAAGCATGTCACCAAAGGCAGCATAAGTATTGGCGTAGACAAAGATGGCTCCAGGATGGTTGGTGTTGAGTTGGTTGGCCAGTGATCTAAGCCCTTCATTGAAGCTACCAAGGATCTGATTCACATAATCCATACACCTTCCGGGCTGGGCCGAGGCTCTTTGGTTAGGGATGCACCCCAATGGCCCAATTCCTGCTAGCATAAACTTCCTTAATCCTAAGCTATGCAATGCCTACAACGTAACAATATTAATTTCAAATCTCATGAACGACAAATAGATGTTGAAAACAAACAAAAAAAAGATTTGAATAAATAAACAAGGAGTCTAGATCTAGTACCAGAATCTGTTGAGTATAGCGATTAAGGAGAAGGTTGGCAAAGGCAGGAGGAGTGTAAATGTAGCTGGAAGAATAGAGGGAAGGCAAGAGGTAGTTGTTGATGTAGTCATTGCTTCCAAACTCCAAAACTGCTATGGACTTAGCCAAGTACTGGGTCATGTTAGCTCCACTCATCATCCGTCTTAACTGATCCAAGGTGGTCTCAAAATTCAGCACTTGCTGGCTAAGGCTATACCGCTGTCCCTGTGAATTCATTCATTTGTGTGGATCATATTACCAGATAAATGTTCGTATTGTCAGATTATAAATTTAAATCGTGTATATTTTTAACAAAATGAACTGAATAAATGGTCTATAGATTTCACAAGTATGTGTAGATATATGTGTAAACATGTGACAAGCGTACAAAGTGTTGGCCTGTCTCATCAAGTATGCCTGCAGCTGCGGAAGCATAATTTACTCCCCAAAGTATTCTGGTTCCTGTTGTATTAGGATCTGCAAAGGGTGGAACATATGGAAGACCCAGCAAATTTCCTGCAGATTAATTAATTACCTATGAGAAAATGAAATAATATTAATTATACACGAGTGTAGCTGTAGCCTGTAGCCTGTAGCCTGTAGGTACCGACCAAGCATATCGACAACAGTTCTTCCATTAGAGAATCTGCCAGTAGGGCCTGCCCTGAAATCGCAGCCATAAGGATAATAATTGGATTTTGCAAGGGAGCCAAGGTAGTTGTTGTTGCCAACATCAATCAATGAGTCCCCAAAAATAAACATTGCTGGAATCTGCGCTGCTGCTGACACTGACCCAATACTTGTTAAGCATTGCACCACTAAAATCATCATGATCAGCCCACTACTGCCCAACCACACACCTTCCCCTTCATCACAAATCCTCTTCTTACCACCCATATTATTCATCCTCACTTCAACAACACAGATTAAGGTGGGAAAGGATAGAGAGGTGATTTTATTATATATATCCATTCCATTTTTACGAAACGGCTAGTTATGACATGTAAGTTACGCAAGCATTTCCAAATTTGCAAAGCCATAAAACGTGCTTTTGGATGCCTTTTGGGGTTGTCTTTTTGTCGTCCGTTTTGCCTTTTATCTTCTTTCTGGGATCTGGTTCCTCTATCTCTTTTGCTTCTTTGCATGTTATCAAATGAGGTCATATCACAGACTCACATGTTTTTATCCCTTGTTACGTGAGATTCATGTGTTGTAACTCGTAACCATCGCCCATCAAATTATTTACATGTATAATTCAAAAGGTATAGCTAGGTTTAATCTGAATTTTCTTTTTGGTGCTCACTATTTTATTTATTTACTTTTTTTTAATTTTTACAAAGGCAATTAGAACTTGACGCTCTTTTCTAATATTTGGAGAAATATCACTAAACTAAATGTTAGTTATGCATAGAA